>CALNHX010005621.1:0-103418 GCA_940337035.1 Agriotes lineatus | reverse complement strand
AGTAGTTACTGAGAATAGGACACATGTTCATATGAACTTTTTTGCTTGAAATGATCTCAAGAACATGCTCCTTAAGTGCAGGGGTAACTTCGCGAGACACTCTGTATATACAGTGTGTCTCACCGACTATGAGACATAGCAAAATAACAATGGAAAAGTATATAAGGATCAACTAGGGCTATGATCTATGGATGCTGTTTAATTAGGCAAAACAAAAGAAAATATTAATTTTGTCTAATACCTAATCAAAGTTATTTGAGCTATTTAAGCAAATTTGTTTAGAATAATAAAATCAAACAATTTTAAAGTTATCCACGTAGTTGATCATACCTACAATGAATGTTTACACTACAGATGACAAAATCCAAATAGTTTCTTGGAATTTAGCCGGTAACAGCTTGAGAAGAACTTCAGATCTTGTTAGTGTGTACTACAATGATCGGCCAATTCCTTCCAAGGACACAGTAGCGCGAATTGTAAAACCATTCCGAGAAACTGGATGTGTCAAAAATTTATAGCTCGCGACGACTTGCAAATTTAGATTTCCTTAAAGACTATTACAGAAGCATATTTTAATATAACGCCTCAAATGTTAAATAATGTACGTTGCAACTTTTATGACAGACTAAGTCACTGTTTAGTAGTGAATGGAAACACATTTGAGCATTTAATTAATTAGTTAAATCTGTTTTGTTATAAAATTCGTAAAACATATTTGTAATTTCTTTCCATTATTTTATTTTAAAAATAGTTTTTGGATATACCATTGTTTATCTTATTTTAAATTAACAATTTTTTCTTGAACAAAACCACAGAATACAAGACAAAACTTTTTATTATAAAATACATTGTTTACAGTTATACATAAATACTTAACCTCTCTCGTGTGTCCGTTTACTACACGTCAGGCACCCTGCTTAATTACAATAGCATACGTATTCAAGTAACATTTAAAAAAACATGTAAGAACAAAACCACAGAATACAAGACAAAACTTTTTATTATAAAATACATTGTTTACAGTTATACATAAATACTTAACCTCTCTCGTGTGTCCGTTTACTACACGTCAGGCACCCTGCTTAATTACAATAGCATACGTATTCAAGTAACATTTAAAAAAACATGTAAATTTGTTAGTAAACTAATCATTTCAGCAGTTACATAATTATTTATCACAGAAATTTCTCAAATTGCCTTCGATCATGTTCTAAATACATGTTAACCCTACGTTTTATCGTTAAACACATTGGCCAATATTCTTGGTGTGATGGTATTTACTGCAAACAATAGCTCGTGTGTAGCGGAACATCTAATGGTGCATAATATGCAGCATTTTTTGCACACCTTTTTAACAGGACAGGATCTGTACAAAACGCCTACAAAAAATTAATGTACAATAATTTAATTATTAAAGAACACCATTGCATGTCAATTTACCTGTTTGAGCTGACAAATGTGTTAAAGATTTATTAGGACTCGTGATTATTCGATCTTAAATATCTTGCAAGATGTCTTCAGTGACCGCAGATTAAGTGGTATCCCTCTACATTTGCCGTTACTACATGTTCTACGGAACGTGGCACTACGATGTTAGAGAACTGTTTTTCAAATTGTTGATAACAAGATTGAGATAAATATATCCAAACACAATTTTCATCACGTTCTCCAGAATAAAAATCAGCCTCTACGATAAACTTATTGCCTTCATCAGAGAAAACCATTTTTTCAGCTTAACCTAAAAGTAGGAAGGTCGTGCTACAATTATAAAAAAATAAAATATAGCAATATGAATTCTTACCAAATAAATTCACCAAGTGTGGTGTTATTCTTGAAAATGGCTGATTTTAAATAAAATGTAAACAAATAAGGCGAAAGTTATCTCTTTTCTTTATTTATGGAGTTACACACGCAAATTTGACAGTGCCAAATTTACTGCGCGCGCATAAAAATGAGAAAGTAAGATTAGTGAACGAATTCTAGGCATACCAACAGACAGCAGTTTTGATAACAACAGGAATATTTTACAGTCCAATGAATATTAATAAAACTATGAGAGTTGCATAAATATTGCGTATATAAAAGTTGTAGGTACTAAGGTGGTGCACATTTCTAAAATAGTTTTGATTATACAGGGTGTCTCAAAAAAGTGTGGCGGGTCAAACTTACTTTTTTTAAATAGAATGCCGTATATTTAGGTAGCTTAAAAGTTTTGTATTGAAATACTAATTTTCATATCAAGTTGTATGGGTCTAACGTCAACTGTTTTGGAGATATTTACAATTTTATGCAAAAAAATTCCTGAACTTCAGGCGGCTGCTGTAAGCGACAGAAAACAATTGAATGAAGGAAAACGTTACCAAAAAATTATGATTTTTGTAAACTATCTTTCAAGTGTAAAATGGTGGATCTGGGTATTAATGTTATACAGAGTGCTCAATATTTGCAAATTTAATTTTGATTTTTTTTTCAAATGGAACGCCCTATATATTTTTGTATTTCTGAAGAGCTCTTTTAATGATCTTTCTTTTGATATGCTACTTCATACCTCTTAAGTTCCAACTGTTTTTCAGATATGCGAGTTTAAACATAAAAAACAATTTAAACCCCTTAAGATGCTTTACTTCAAGGGATAAAAAACCAACGCCTTTAAAATAATGATTTAAACACTTCAATTCTTCAAACAAAAGTTAAAACCAAGCTTAAAATACAAAAATTGAACCAGAACTCAAAACTAGAAATAACCAATACGAAAAAAGCGAAAAAAAGCAGGAGAAAATTAAATCTGAAAATCGACCGTATTTTGAGATAGGAAATGAAGTGGAAGAAGAAAGCTCATTAAAAGTACTTTTTAAAAATACAGGGTGTTCCATTTAAATAAATCAAACTAATTATATTTGCAGATTATGAATTCTCTGTACAGCTTTAATACTCAGAGCAGGAAAGGAGAACTATTTGAACATTTAGTGTAATTACGTAAAAGCTTTTGGTGTATTGGCCTTTGTTTTTTTTTATCTGATTTAATTTGACCCCGGAATTAATTTATTCCTGCATTTATCGTTTTTTTCGTGTTTATAATTTCCTGTATCAACACTGACTGAATTTATATTTTCTAAACCTGGTTTTGTGCTTTTATTTTTAGAGAGATCATGCTTTTAAATCACTATTTTAAGGGCGTTAATTTTATCCCTTGAAATAAAGCATCTTAAGGGGTTTAAATTGTTTTTATGTTCAAACACACATATCTGAAAAACAGTTGAACTTAGAAGTATAAAGTAACATATCAAAAGAAAGCTCATTAAAATGTCTCTTCAAAAATACAAAAATATACAGGGCGTTCCATTTGAAAAAAAATCGAAATTATTAAATTTGCAAATATTGAGCACCCTATATAACATTAATACCCAGATCCACCATTTTACACTTGAGAAAGATAGTTTACAAAAATCATAATTTTTTGGTAACGTTCTCCTTTATTCAATTGTTTTCTGTCGCTTACAACAGTCGCCTGAAGTTCAGCATTTTTTGCATAAAATCGTTAATATCTCCAAAACAGTTGACTTTAGACCCGTACAACTTTATATGAAAGTGATGAGTATTTGAATACAAAACTTTTAAGCTACCCAAATATAGGGCATTCTATTTAAAAAAAAGTAAGTTTGATTTGCCATACTTTTTTGCGACACCCTGTATAATCAAAAATATTTTAAGAATGTGCACCACTTTCGTACCTCCAACTTTTATATACACAATATTCATGTAACTCTTATAATTTTAGAAATATCTTCCATCTTTGCTTCGTTGCCGGACTCTGTATTTATACAGTACAGTAAACATTGCGCTTCCATACTTTGACGAAAATTATTTAAAAAGATATTTTTGTCAACTACACGGAAAAATTGCATGTTCAACACATTGGAAAAGTGATTCTTCCATGCTCACGTAAAACTTATACATTCGCTGGAAAACTTTCACTTTTCTTAACTTGTAGAACAATCTAACAAGAGGTCAATAAAAAAGCCAATTAGGGTAGGCTGTGATATGTGTTATACGTTTGGCAGTACTGAAGTGTATTGTCAGTCTATGTCAAATTCGAGATTAGTAGGTTAGGTTTTGTTTGTTGTTTGACACAGACTGACATAAAATATAACCTCCAAATCTCGAATTTGACATAGACTGACAATATACTTCAGTACTGCCAAACGTATAACATATATCACAGCCTACCCTAATTGGTTTTTTAATTGATCTCTTGTTACTATTAATTCACTAGCGATTTAAGAACAACTCGCTAGCATATAAACATTATAAACAATTACTTATGGTTGTTATTATAGAGATAATAATAATAATGCCAGTTTAAAATGACAAAGAAATAATAATTAATCAAGTTATTTAACAATAACAGTAACGGCTTAATCTCTAGCGTGCTTTTAAAACTTTCTTTAGTGCAACAAAGGTTATTACATTTGTCGTACATTTTAAATGCGGCATATGCCGCGGGTTTCAGCTAGTTTATATATAATCGCACCATCTCTTTATTACCTGACATGACCGCAGTGTGCAAAGAAACTGCGTTAGTAATATTTTGGATGTTCCAGTTATCTATTAAAACGTTTATGCTTCTCCCATCGACAACTATTCGTTGATGATAAGAGTTATAGAGTGGTTTACAATTAATTATTGTAATGTTTTCTTTGGAAAATAAGTGTATGATCCCCTTATTTCCGATTTCCAATGCCAATTCTGCAGCAGTTAGTTTAGAGTTATTAATTAGCTTAATATTTGCGCCTTTGTATAACAGATACGCCACAATCTTTTCCTTAGAATTACGAACAGCCCAATGAAGAGGCGTATTTCCATCTTTACATTGAAGATTAATGTCGGCTCCGTGCTCCACGAGTATTTTCACTTTTATCAATAATCCAAATATTACTGCATAGTGAAGAGGTGTGCGTAAATATACATCTCGCTTATTAATGCAAGAACCAGAAGCTATTGCTGATATCATGTTTGTTCTTGAACCATAAACAACGGCCAAACGAACGTCATTAATGTAATTGGTTTTGGAAGAAAATACTTCTACCAGTACTTTTGTCTCTTGAAGTTCATCCGCAAAACTTTGAATATTTTCTTGGATTACGTTGCTATGTGAAATACTATCACTCGCTAATATATCAGTCATTAAGTTACGACTCCAGTCCATGATGAAGTAAAACATATCGTTTAATGGTGGAGAGAAAGTATTTACAGCAGGTTCTTCTTCATCATCTTCACGATTATGGAAATTTCTTAGAATTTGGCGTATATACTTCATATCATTATTTGCGTCATTGTTATTTTTCGAGGGTATAGCGAGCAAATATTTGTAAACAAAGTACTTGACTAGACATCTAAATAAACTTCGATAACCACGCATACCGCAATATAAAAAGTAATTGGTTTTATCCGCGCGCCTAATTTCAACATTGACATCTGAACAACCCGATATAGTGCACATTTTATCCGCAATAGCGAAAGATCCACCAGCAAGAGCATAATCTATTGCTGTATATCCAAGACCATCTACCAAACTACTGTCGATATCTCCATTTAAGATCCGGTCAACAAAGGTTGGAATGATAGAATCGTTTAAACTTATGAAGTGTTTATCCACCATCTGACAAGGCCTGTAAGTTCCGTATATTGCCGTTATGTGTAGAAGAGATCTGCCAAAATCATCGCGTAAAGAGATAAGGTCGGGTGAGCTTTCCAACGTTTCCTGAGCCAAATTGAAGTTTCCGTTAATAAGAGATAAGTGCAAAGGGCAACCCTGTGCCACCAGTCTGTCAAAAATATTGAATACAAAGTAGTAGTCCCATTCGAATCGCTTGCTCAATACCATTGTGGTAGGTTTTAGTAGTGGTCCGTTGTTTCTAAAATTTTCGGACAGCCACTCTCCTGCCAGATATTCAGCGTAAGTTTTATGTACAAAACTTACATTCGAATCTTTGAACGTTATAAGCCCCCCTGTTTGAATAAATTCAAAATCGTCTTCATCCACTGGCGTTTGAAAACCAGATTCGGGAAATATAAAATTCATTGCAAGTAGCGAGTGACGCTTTCGATATCTCTTGTAGTTCGTTTCGGCTTCTTCGCCACTTCTGTAGCCTGATCTGATCTTGTTTTCTACAAAGTTACGATATAGACTTAATAAGTCAAAATGCGTATCGAAAATAACTTCACACATATCGGAAAGATATTTTCTGCAGCGTTTATTAAAAAAATCGGCTAAAAGTTTAGTTTGTAGAGGGATACCAGTAAAGTCGGTATCTCTTTTACTCAAGTTATTTTTAGATGCTTCTAGTAGCTGGTCTACAAACTCGTCCATATTTCTGTTAGAAATCTGGACTACATCTTTGTTAGAACTGCGTAAATATTTTTTCAAAAACATTTTTTGATCTTCCTCGTTGAATTGTTTCAAAAACTGAGGAAATCTGTTTAGTTCTTCTGCCAAATATGACTCCGTATGTGGTCGCGTCGATATCCACGTTTGGAAACCTTCTTTCTGCAATGATTTTATCACATTCGTTACTTCTACTTTATACAAATAGGAAACTTCGTCAAACCCATCTAGCAATACTAATATCCTTTTCTCAGTTATCGACCTAGTAAAAATAATTCTGGTTAGTTCTGTGTTATTTCTGGAATTTTTCATGATTTCGTCGTAGAACGAGAACAAGTGTTGAATAGCTAAAGTATCTGGATTTTTGCAGCTTTTACTTTTGTAGTATTCGCGGTGTTCGTAGAGGTCTACTTTGAGTGCCCATACATTTGCTGGTGCTCTATAAGCAAGGCAATCCATTAGCATAGTTTTTCCCATTCCAGGGCCAGCACTAACTATGGTCACTGTGTTATCAAATGTACGTAGGTGACAGAAATCGCTGTCTCCTGTGGGAAGACGATATGGCTGAATATTTTTTATGCTTCCTCGACTTTTGCACCATTTTAAATTGCTAGAACCATGTAATAGTAAATGATGAATTACTTTGTCTGGAGGTACAGCGTTAACTAGTTGCTCCCGATCTTTGGCATATTTGAAAAATATTACTTGACAGTCATTCAAATCTTTGGCGCAAATTTCATCCGGATAACACACTTTTGCAGGTAAATCTAAACTTCTGAAATCGACGTCTCCGCTGCACTGTATTAAAAACAGTTCTTCAGAAACGGCTTTAAGTACTTCTCGCGCTAAGAACACACAAGACATGTTTCTTTCGATAAAATATTCTGCTAGAGGTTGTAATTCACTTCCAATACGCAAATCTTCACACAACAGGTGTATCACGTCATTGAAGGTCATATGCTTAAGGCTGTCGTCATTCATAAGTTCTTGCAATAAAATCGATGACCTCCCTTGCATTACTATTGGGCGGCTCAGTAGCTCCTCTGCAATATTTTTATCTTGTACTTGTAGTGCCGTCGCAACGTCATTGCTTGCAGAAAGTGCCTCCTTTGATTTATTTATGATAATAATCTTTAATTTGTTATTCGATAGCTTGGAGATCTGCACAACGTCTTTGTAGGTCTCCACACAATCAACTTGCACCAATAGGGGAAGTTTGTTACAAAGCCATAGGGATTTATAAAGGTCTATCAAAGTCATACTTTCCAAGGGACCATTCATTACTTCTCTAAGATCTGGTTGCTGTGCAAAGAGTTTATTTAAAACATCAGGGTACAAACGATCGCCCCATATTTTTACTGGTCGATAATAATACTTTAGTATTTCATAGCTAAGAAGTCGTATTAGAAATTTACATACCGTCTCGCTATAATCTACAATGATTATTGGGGACGGCTGGTCCTGCATAATTTTATTCCAAAGGACATATGCAGAAGAATTATAATAACTAGAAGCCTGTTTAGATAGATCAAATATGTGTGGAGTTAATAATATGTATTCAACCTCGTTAATGACGTCGCGGTTAGTGAGGAAGTTCACACATTCTGCATCGATTTCTGACCAGATAGAGGTAAAATGTATAAATCTTTCAGCAACTTCTTGCAACTTTTCTTCAGTTAGACTAATAGGAGCTATAAACGTTTGCATTTCTTCTTGAATTAGATCGTTAAGTTGATGAACATGAGGTTGATTTGTTAATAAGAAAAAAATATCTGCGAAACTGCGATTACTTGACATACTTCGATTAAACTGATAGACATTATTTAAATTTTCGCCGGTATTCACTAAATTTAACCACCCCAGCCTGCTATCGGTTATTTTATCTAATAAGTCAAATTCCCCAATTTCCCTATTGGTAAGTAATATATACACCTGAATAACATTCTGGCCTAGCATAGCAGTCAGTTCATTTCCAGAAGGGATTTCCATCATCCTGTTTATTTCGGTGAAGGTTTTTTCGTATTTCGTAAACAAGAAGGTCTTACTCTTACACATGCACTTTTTAGAACATTCCTTACCACCAGTAAACTCGCAATTTCGTATTGGCAGTGGCCGGTTTTTGTGCTTCAACTGGATGAAGCATGCGAAAGAGCCATTTGGTGTCTGCTTGAAGATGAAAGCGTCATCGAAAGCACCCAAACCGTCTGCATTACTTGCAATCCAAGTTTCCTCCTCTCTATTGGTTGCACATCGTAAACTAAGAAGAGCCACCATTTTATTTTCGTAATGATGACCGTGATTGACCGTACCTGGGCGCTTTTTAAATGTCTGTCAATAGAAAGCTATATTAACAGTTGTTCAAATAATGGAGTTAAAAAGATAACTCTAGTATTTAGTGCAAAGTGCGGTAGAAAGTGTGTAGTCAGTAGTTATATCCCTACATCCCGATGAAAGCCTACGGTAATACCGGGATGTCTGTAAATAGACCAGGGAGGGGTTTTAGTGGGTAAAAGTCCCACACTCCCCCGCGGAATTGAACCATCTTCCCGCGGGGAGCCTTTTGAAGGTTTCCCCTCCACAAAAAAAAAAAAGTAGTTATATCCCTAGTGCATTCTGTATATTCGAGTATTCGAGAGAAATACTAGAATTATACAGAATGCACGCGGGGAATATTGCAAGACTATTTCTCGAAGAAATATCATCCTTTGTATACCACATTATTCATTTTTAAAGAGTTTTCAGTTTTCTTTCTGAAATTTCTTGTGTACTTAGCTGGTTTGCTTTTCTTCCCGCAAATACTCGATATTGCACTTGTGCAAATACCCGGGTATTGCACTAGTGCAAAATATTCACTGTAAACGACTCTGATTGGTTCAAGTTTTGAAAATTGATTGATGGGATTGGTTTATATTATCTGAGGGGAATAGTCACAAATATTGTTGCTTTAAACAATCATAAGACTAGAACTAGAATTTTCCATACTTTAAAAATGCAACTATTGTTGCGAGTGACCAAATTATTAGAAATACTTTGAATTTGATACAACTTCTGAATTGGTGATAGCTTGAATCATAAGTATATGCCTCTACCAATACGATTTATTGCATTCTTGGTTGCATATCCTTAATTTGTGGAATATGGGTGGTTCAGGCGGGAAGCGTATTGGCATTGTTTACTATTGCACAGTGCACTAGTATTCTAAAACGCAGTAAGACATGCATGATAAGAATTGCTAAAATGTAACTGACATTATTTACTACGGCACAGTACAGCAACCTTGTAGATGCTCTGAAGCGCAGTAAATAATTGACCGCAGATGTGCCGAGTGAAAGGGCCAATGTTTACTTCGATTGAGAGCCATATGTTGCTTTGGATAGAAATCATAGTGAGAGGCCAATAATTATAAATTATAAATAAGCAATATAAACATTGGTCATAATAAGGAGATAGCATAATAGTATATTATATCATGAGGGACTAAAGTGCACCATTTAATCCTGAGAGTGGAGTTTGTTGCCTCGAGGGCGAAGCCCGAGGGCAATAACCACTCAAGGGATTTAGGCACTTTAGTCCCGAGGTATATACGCTATTTTTTGCACTTTTGGGAACATTATCATCAAACATTTCCAAAATTTGGAATCTGTCAATTTGGAAACTGACAATTATAATTTATGACAAACTGAATTGCAGCAGGTCCTAGATAGCCTGAATCAATTGGCAGTACTGAAGTGTATTGTCAGTATATGTCAAATTCGAGATTTGCAGGTTAAGTTTTACGTCAGTGTGTGTCAGATGACAAACAAAACCTAACCTACTAGCCTCGTGTGTACATAAATTTACCATAGTTACGGTATCATTTTTACTTTAGTCCCTAGGGATTAAATGAGTTACTTTAGTCTCTAGGGATTAAATGATCTACTTTAGTCCCTGTTTACGGGGACTAAAGTATCAACTTTAGTCCCGGAAGTGCAAAAAATGCTTTAATCAGTCATGTCTTTTTAATTTTCAATGTTTTTATTGCTTATTTATAATTATTAGTCTTTCTTCCACACTTATAGTATTTGGTAGATGGTTTATAAGTATTCCAATATTGTTCAAAAATTTACAGAGTGTTTCTTAAGTACGTGTAGAAAATTTACAGGTATTCCTTGGCTTATTATGAGACAAACATTTCCCATTAATATGGGTTCACAAGTTCTTCGTTTTGGAAATGAATTTGAGAAAAGAAAACGTAAATTTTATTATTTCTTTGAGCGCGTTGGAATATTAATTACAGATTTTGTGTGTACGTGTGGCTCCAAGAACATTTTTTTTGGGTAAACCATCTTTCAGTTCACCAGTGGCGTGCGTATGAATCCTCTTTGCACGATTGAATAAGGAAAAGAAGACGACACGTAGACGTCAATGATATTTTTCAGTTTTGATAATATTTTTGAATATCTTGGTTTTTTTTTTGTAAAAGGCACCGTTTTTTTGTAAAAAATAGGCAAATGAAACCAAGTGTGGCACATTTTTATTATTCCAAAAGAAGTTGTTAACGTGTTTGTAATAATTAGTACCTAGCGTTACCGTAACTTTTATTTAAGTTGGAAAATTTATAATATCTTTGTATGGTATACTTTTCTTTACTTAAACCTGATTTTTTATCATACTGTAAATTAAAAATACATTATTAGTGGGGTGGAAACAGAAAACAGTTGATATTAAAAGAGTTACTTACTTAATTCAAAAAATAAGAGGAGCTAGTTTAGGTACTAGTACCTTAAATTGATTTAATTTAAATAAAAAGCAATGGAATGGTTTCCAAGATTTAAAAAAACAATTTTCTGGACTATTATTGGGGCAAAATCAAACGAAAACTGATATTTAGACTTTCCTCTCTACTTTGAACTAAGTAAGTAACACTTTAAATATCAGTTGTTGTTTATTTTCACCCCAATAATAATCTAAAAAAATGTTTTTAAAATCTTAGAAATCATTTCAAAGTTGTTTATTTAAAACAAACCTATTTAATACACTATCACCTAAACTATTCCCCTTTATTCTTAATTTTGTTTGGTAATCATATAATTGCCCATATACTTTTCTTGTATCTGCGGTTAATAATTCTAGTCTCTCCATGAACCCTATTGGGTTAATTCCATCATCTCATCTAATTTCTCTATTTTATTTTGACTTAAACCGTATACAAGTTGAAGTACCGCTAAATTATTATAACAACCTCTGCTATTTTATTTTTTTTCCTCTTCTTCTAAATTTAAGATTTGTGCTTTGCCCTCAATATTTTGATCTACCATAGTAATAATTGCTTTGTCTGTATTGTCTTTCACTCCTTTCATTTGTTGATTTAATATTTCCACCTTGTATTGCTCGTTAGTAGTGTGGCCAGTAAATGGTTTATTCTGTCTACCCCCATTTTCTTCTAAGCAATCTCATTTCTAAATTGTTATTTACCACATGACATCCTTCATATATTTTCCTACAATTTTATTTTGATGCTATAATTTTTGATCAACCTCAGTTTATATTATCTAGTTCCTTACTAAGTTTATCGTACTTTAATTTGCAATCTCTACTTTTTTTCTTTGAGTCTAGTTTTGAATCCTTGTTTTAACACCTTACTTGATCGTTCCCTAATTTCTTCTATGGTTTGTTGTAATTGATCCTTTTTCCATTTATGTCAGATTTAAGTACTTTACTCTCTAAGCTTTCCCTCCTTTTTCTACTTTGTGCTTTCTATTTAGTTTGAACACCTTCCATTTTAATTAATGTCGACTTCTAATGATTGCAGAATAAGTAAATTTACATAAGTACTATTATTCATACTTATATTATAGCTATTTGAAAATAAACAGGTTTTACATTTACCAAGTCTTTATTTATTTAATTACAATTTCCTCTTTGATTCTATTAATATTCTCCCCATATTGTATCGACATAAATAAATATTAAGATATATGAGAAAGTATTAAAAAATATTAACTAATTGAAATGTTTCATTCTACCCAATCATGATCTCTTATTAAGTACACAGTGGACATTCCATTTGACGCCATATGAGGTCCATTGCTTACTGCGTTTCAGACAGTGTTGAATCTAGGGGGGGGGGAATCCTCCCCGGACAGTACAAAATTCCCCCCCGGAAACATTACCACTTCATATTCATGTTTTTTTATCTATAAAAGAATGGGAGGATTGCGCGGGAATAGGTCAAAATACCCCCCAGAGGTTTTATTTCCCCCCCGGAGTAATCAGGCTGAATTCAACCTTGGCTTCAGAGCATAAATACGATCCGTGTTCGGTGTCGCAGTAAACAATGTCAGTGAATTAGGAGCAATCTTTGTCGTGAATTTCTTACTGCGTTTTAGAACACTGATGCACTGTACAATGGTAAACAGTGCCAATACGCAGGCGGGAAACAGCCAGTTTGTTATCAGTTGTAACATTGCAATGCAGATATCTCAGCGTATGCAACCGAGAATGCAGTAAATTGTATTGGTAACTGCATATAAATACTTACGCCTCAAGCCCTTAGAAGTTGTATAAATTCGAAGTGTTGCCAGTAATTTGGACACCTACTGTATGTAAATTTAGACGATTTCCGAACTACAAATTGGACAGCATCTTTTACCTTAGGAAGATGTTTCGTGTTATGGTCAGGCGACTTTGTTCCATGATTGTTTTCCATGATTTCTTGGAATACCAGTTTCAGCTCTTAGGCTAAAAATTAACAGAGAAGTTAATAGTAACACCTAAACAAAACATTATTTCATATTGGTATAAACTACGCCAAGATTGGCATTATTGCACATCTGTTGGAGGCAAACAGATACATATGTAGGTAATCAAATATATGTTGACGGCAGTACTTTAATTGTAACAAGGGGTCCCATTACAGAATAATCCAGAGTCTCAATCACCCCTACAATAAAGAAATTAGTTGAACAAGAACAAAAATGTGATTATTAATCGCGTCAATATAAAAATAGTTCTGAAGTAACGGAATTAGCCAG
Source organism: Agriotes lineatus (assembly GCA_940337035.1). Lineage (NCBI taxonomy): Eukaryota > Metazoa > Arthropoda > Insecta > Coleoptera > Elateridae > Agriotes > Agriotes lineatus. The sequence goes on along the minus strand of CALNHX010005621.1, from coordinate 90,020 downwards.
TTGTAAAGTGGTAAATTAGTTAGTATATTTGAAATCCTTCGCTTCGAATAACTGTGATATGAATGCAGAAATTAATAGAGGCAGGAATAACAAGGTGCGCAATAGACACATTACTTAGAATCTGGTGAGACCAAAGTATAACCAAAAATACAAAGCAGCGCTAGGTAAAAACTTTAATATGCTAAATATTCCACATGGCGATAAAACGTGGACTATGAGAGAGAATGCGAGGCAAAAGATTGACGTGTTAGAGATGTGGCGTTTGCTGTGAATAGAGCTTTGGAAGGAAAGAAGATCAAATATTTAAATTTTACAAAAACTTGACGTTAAGTAGTGACTGATGGCTTCCATAGTTCTACTCATATTGTAACGAACTTGGGCCGAGCCGCTGCGGACATATGAGTCACAGCGTTCCAGATTTCGAGAAACGGCCTTGGAGCCAGGTGCAACGAATGAAGTCAGCGGCCTTGGTGATTAATACGCGTGCAGCCTTCCGGATCGATCCAGAACGACCTTTGAGCCAGGTGCAACGGAGGACTCACGCTTTCGAGAACGCTGCTACATAAATAAACGCGTGTATAAAATAAATAGCCACATAAATAATTGATGTTTAATCCAGTGTAAATAAATAGAGAGTATTTGTCATTAGAAATAGTTCAGTTAGTTAAGTAATTTGTGTTCTGTCTTGATAATTCTTGTGTTTGTAAATAGTTAAGATAAATCGTAATTAATCGTTGTAAATAAATGTTTAATGCAAGAAGCGTCCTATAATTTTTAATAGCCCTAAACGTAAAAACGTAACAATATTATACTTCGCTTACAAACCACATAACCAACTGCAATAACGATGCTATACAGCCTGCTTTAAACGAAGTGTGCACTATTGCTAACTTCTTTATTATTGTACGTACGATATCGGTTAAATTAGCAAACTAGTAGCATTTTTTCTGTTGATTAGAATGGCGAAAACAGAAAAACAATTGAACATCGCCTTCTTGAGAAATTTGGAAAAGTTTACTTTTGTTAAATGGAACACCCTGTATATTTTTATATAAAACGATTGAAAATCGCGATCTAAACATAAAAGTTCATATAAGGTACGGGCCTAAAACTAACAATAACCGAGTTATTACAACTTCTTACTTTTAGACGAGGTGGCTGTGTTTGAACATTTGTTATAAAATAATTTTTTTAGTAATAGGTTTTTTTCTTTTAGTAAGTTGTTTTTTAATTGTCTAATAAATGATGTTTTTAGATTTATTTACAATGTTTATTTAAACATAAATTTTATTTTATGGATACACAGCCACCTCGTCTAAGAGTAAATAATTGGAATAACTCGGTCATTTTCAGTTTTAGACCCGCACCTTATAGGAACTTTTATGTTTAGATCACGAATTTCAATCGTTTTATATAAAAATATACAGGGTGTTCCATTTAACAAAAGATAACTTTCCCAAATTTCTCGAGAAGGCGATGTTCAATTGATTTTTTGTTTTCGCCATTCTAATCAACAGAAAAAATTCCACTAGTTTGCTAATTTAACCGATATCGTACATCCAATAATAAAGAAGTTAGCAATAGTGCACACTTTGTTTAAAACACCCGTATAGCTACTGTTTATTTAGGTCAGGATCGAAAGCACGTCTTTGTGGTAGATCTTCAACTAGATAGACGAACCCAAATACGTCACCCACTTCGTCGAGCCATTGGGATTTATAAAAACGTATTCTTGGGAAAATTAGCCGCTTGTGATGATAGTGATACAAACGAAACCTCACCACGAAGAAGTGTATTATAAGGTTTTTTAAAAATTAAAATGAGAGAACTGGTTGGATGCATAGTTCAATAAGCTATAGAAAGCAGAAACAAATCCAGATGCAAATGTGCTACAAATGCAAACAAGAGGTAATGTAAGAGAGTTCGACAGTCTGAGGACAGAATCAAAACGCATCTATACCAGAAAGAAGGAAGAATGGAAAAATAAGAATATCTAGACCACCAAACAATTGGTAGAGACGGGAGAAAATTGATGGACTAAGAAGACTAACGAATGGCGACAATAAGAAAGAAAACGAGAAGAACAATGCACATATAATATACCCTACTCAAGGATAATGCTATCAATACTACTATAAACAAGAAAGCTACTGGAAAGGATATGATAACAACACAACTTATAAATTCGGTGGAGAGAGGGTAACGAAAGGCTTACATTAGCTAATAACCTGATCATTGGTAGAAAGAGCGCATGCCCACGAATGGAATGTGGAGCTGATATGCCCTATCCATAGGAAGGAATACAACTGGAATGTAGCAATTACCACGACATCTCATTATTCGATCTACAGTATACCATTCTCAGTTCTCATCAAGATAGCAGCTCAGCGATTGGAACAAGTACTTGGAGACTATGGTGATCGGTTTGCTACCAATCAGATCTTCACCAATGAATACCTCTTGCAGAAATGCTATGAATACAACATTCTAATATATCCGCCCTTCATAAACTACACGCATGAGTATGATACCGTGAGCGGGCGTACCTGTATGAAAGTCTAGATATGTTAAAGATGCTTAAAAACTTTACTAGCGCTACGAGGATTGCACTAAGGAATTACTACAGCAAAATCAGTAAACGAGGCCTTTTCGAGAGAGTTGTGAATCGATAGAGGTCTCCTGTTCAAGAATAAGTTGAAGAAAATTATCCGTAGCACTAAGGTCAACCATGAGGGGATTTTATTCAACAGATCCGTACATTACTGTGCATATGCTGACAATTTAGGCCTAATGAACACGAATGAAAAAGTTTCTGCGGACTGAAAAAGACTTTGGCCAGAGCGGGGTAGGTTGGTTATATAGCCGCGAAGAAAAGCGAGAAGCATCTGAAAATCAAGGAGCAAATCAAGGTCTGCAAGAGAGGCTATCAGCATTTGCTAAAATCTCACCTACTATTGTGAAAATTTAAGAACACTTTGGAGCGTATAAATCTTCACAATCTACACAGTCCAGTCCAGAATCAGGAGAAACGAATAATGAGAACAAAAGATCATCTTTATCAGCTGTGTGAGCTTTCTCGATAGTCGCACGAGGGTCAGATTACGATTTGCTGTTCGTATGGAATGCATTTGGGATGAGCGGGGAGTAAGTAAAGTTACCAACAAAAACCAGAAAAAATATAATTGCATGGAAGAGCTGGCGTGATCATTATTTTATATACAGAGAAAGCCTCAAGACAGTTGGGCATAAGAAAATGAAGAAGACGTGCTCTGAACCAAAAGGTTTTGGGCAAGTGGTAGTGGAGGACAATGCTCAAAGTAAGTATATTATGATCAAAAATTATTTTCATCTAGTATGGCTATGGAATAGTTCCTAATTTATGAATGCAACTATAAGCGGTTTGAAAATGAAATCTCAAGTTTTACATTTAAGTATAAACATTGTTGCATTCGTAAATTTGGAACTATTCCATAGCCATACTAGGTGAAAATTATTTTTGATCATACTTTAGTTGCATTCTTGGACCTTTTCTACAACATTTTTGCACTGTAGTGAATTGGTGTCAGATCTTCCACAGATGATATAATTTTTATTTTGGATTTACTCATCTTTAGCAGAATGTTTAAAATTGCTGTTTATGGATCGGCTACCGACAATTTGAGTTATAAATACCTATACTCCTGTTAACGAAACTGGTTTTTCTTTAATTGTTACAGTTTTTGTGAAATAATCGATGAAATGTAACTCATATAATTATTAACATCATTACGACAACAGCCTCAAGATTAGACAATATATCTATTAATACGATAAAACTGCGTTGTGCTCATACAGCTGTAAACGCAGTAGTTTTTAAACGTCGGGAAGTAGTAAAAATTAATTTTCCGCTCAAGAAGAATCGCCCAAATGATTATAAAAATTTGAAATTGATAGTTTTCCGCATCATATTGAACAATTCTGTTCACCGCTGGGTATTTACATGTATACTACGTCTAGAAAGTATCCGGAAAAAGTATTTTTTTAGCTTTTTAGAAATAACATATTTGACGTTTGTGATTGTCTTTTGTTTTATCCATGATGTACTACCCTGACATTACTCACACAAAATTTTATAGCCCCAAGACTTCTAAATGGAAGTTTCATTGCATTTCTTAAAACTATAAAGTTCCGGATACTTTGCAGACGTACTATAGATGATAAGCAAATATATCTATAATTTTCTTGTATATTGTTATAGCTCACTTCTTTCCATATACAACACTACATATTATATTGTTATTAGGATTATATAAACTGAGGTACTTACTCTACATAAACATTTTTGTTTGCACTTTAACGTCATAGCACAATTTATTTCCCACTTGCTACTTGTTTCCTGGTAAGACAGCAACGCATTTCTACATTGGTATCTATTCATCGATAACGTATGGCTGTCAGACAGATAATGTTCGTAATCAGCTGACGATAAAGATACTTTTAAAAGCAGCTCCACTATACTTAAACAACATGTTATAATATGTACCTGTCCTAAGTAAAACCCCTAATATATCTCTTAAAAAAACTATGGAAAATTAGTGGTGGAGTATAAAGCTACTTAGCCACGTCCATGTAACAGAACGGTGTGGGAATGATAAATAATTACCAATTGCATTATACTGTAGAAAACTGTTTTGCTGGTTCGTTGTTGACGATACTTCTTCAGCTACGATTGCTGTTAATAAACGATTCAAATTAGTAGCTAGCTATTTTGAGTACCTGCTGTTATCCCAGGAATGCAAGCTGGTTTAAAAAGACGTTAAATAGTTTTACTGTTTCCCAGGTTTCACAATAATCTCAACGTGAACAATTTGTAATTTGTATCCAAGAGTTTGAGGCTATTATGCAACAGTTGCATATCCGAGCTCTACAATTAAAATTAAAAATTATCATTTCAAAAACAGATAACGTCTCACTAATTTCTAGACTATATACTAATACTTTTTCATGGATGACATAGCAAGTAGTAAATAAATAATGTAACAATACAAATATTATGAATATTACAAACTAATCAAAGTAGGTAAAATTGACTTAACTAATAGATAAATCTCGCCGTAATTGCAAAACGAACTTCAAAAATTTTATATTTGTTTTATGAAATTATTTTAGCGTTAGATCTAAATTAGGTATGTTCTCGTGCTTATGCAGAGATACTTCCTACGTTAACAAAAGCAGCTTTTGAATATTATGTAGTCTAATATTTATAGCTACGAAAGGTATTCCTAACGTAATCATTTTATAAAAATTTATAATTACATTACAATGGTATGAAGAAGGTATAAAATTAAAGATCAAACTAATATTGTAAAGTGTTATTACACTAAAAACGATTAGTGTTGTCATATTATGTTATATGTATGATCTGGGCATATGTGCGACGACTTCAGCTAACCAGAACTCGTAAGGGAGAGGAGAGACGGAGGCAATCGGTTTAAAATCGACTCAGCAATTAATCTATACTTACTGTTAGAGGAGAGTGCGAATGGGGCAGTCAACGTTTATAATGTGGAATTTCACACGCAAAGGTGACAATGCGGTTTGAATAGTAGGAGAAATGACTGCGTTGAATCATGGAACAAACAAAGTAATAATATCGGGCTAAAATGTACCAAGATGGCGACAAGCAAATTCGAAATAATAATAATTATTATTATTATAACAAACGCAGAGCAGAGAACATGCTCTACGGAGCTCCCATTGCTAACCACTTGTAACAATAATTATACAAGGTGTTCCAGAACTCCCCACCGATTAGTCAAATATTCCTTAGGTTATAATAAATCGATTACACCTAATATAACTTAGTACAAGTCCCTCCAGTAAGCAGTTATAGGGCCTTGAAGTTCAATTTTTTATTTCTTCCTTTTATGTTAATTTCCACAAATGTAAAGATACCTATTTGAATTTTGGTATACATGCGCACTATTATCTACTGCACTAGTAAAAAATGTTTGATACACTAGACTTCATTGCACTTTACCTATATACGAAAACTCTTTTTAGCTGTAACTTTGTTACATATAGCATTTATTACACAATAATCGATCTTCTACAAAGTAATCTTGAGAGCTCTCTTTTTAACTTCAAACGGTGGCCTCAGAGACGGTCATAGGTATTAAGTTTGTAGAGAGAACCAACGTCGCAAGAAAATATTCCGCGAAAAGGAATAATTAAGTCACTTCGAGAGCGTCGCATTTCGAAGGTAGTTAAATGTAGAACTTCAAGCCGTTCGTAGTATGATGGTCGAGACGTTCCTAAATGCTTTATGTAGTACATACAGAAGTTTATTGACATTTTTACACATATCTGAGATGTATTCAGACTAGAAAAAGTCGGTGATTACGCCTAGATCTTTGCGATTGGTGACGGAAAGTAATAGGTTCTGCGAAATTAGAATTATTTATATACAAAAGTGTTCGTAGGAGCTATCGTTACATCTTTAATGTTAGAAGACCGAAGATTTTGTTTAATATAATTACGTTATATGCCTCTCTCATTCTCTTTATGTCCTGTTGCGCGTCACTTTATACGTTCTTTTTTATTAAAATTAAAGAAACATTTAACTCTCTCTTGCTTTTTAGATATCGTATTGGTATTTTAGACTAAACACCAATTGTCACTAATCACTAATATTTCCTGTTATTCTTAATGAATTCAGTGGTGTACAATCATTGATTCGTAGATATTTCTGTAAGCTTATCTTGAATACCACATATCTATATTCACATCATCAATTAAATTTTAAGTTTTCAGCAAAGTTCTTACATTTTCTACAGCATTTATAGTTGTCTACAAGGAGATCTTTAGCATCCTATTCTTTTATATACATCTTCATCATCATTGGCACCCCAGCCTATTATGGGGCTTGACCTCCTTGAGAATCTTCCGCCATTGACTTCGGTCTCTTGCTTTTGTTTTCCAGCCTCGCACTCTAATAAGTTTCAGGTATTTTTCAATAGCGTTCATATACCTACCTTTTGGGCGCCCTACTGATCTTTTGCCTTCTGGGTTACTTTTTATGGGTTGTCTTACTGGTTCTGATTCGTCTTTCCGCTCTACATGACCTATCAATCGTAGCCTCCTTATTCTAATCGTAGATATTATATCACTATCATTGTATTTGTGGTAGAGTTCAAAATTATAACGTCTACGCCATTGTCCGTTTTCATTTATTGCCCCGTATATAGTCCTTAGCACTTTCCGTTCGAAGATAGATGGAGTATTCACATCCTTTTTGTTTATAACCCAGGTCTCAGAACCGTATGTGAGGACTGGTCTTATGAGGGTCTTTTATAACTTAATTCTTAATTGATTTTTCAGTCCATAATAGCATCTGCTTGCCATTACTATGCGCCTGTGAATCTCTTCGCTAATATTATTACATGTATATTGATTGACTTGTGAGCCCAAGTAGACAAATTCTTTCACACTTTCGAAATTATATTCGCCAATCGTCAGGTTCTGTCGTATTCTTGGTAGTCGGTTTTCATCGGTTACAGTCATATATCAACCAAACTTACAAAGTAAGTGGTTACTATGATCGCTCTTTCTGTGTGTCTGTCGCACGGTTCCCGTTAAGGCAGAATACAACTGATGGTGGATTCCTATGTATTTTTGTCCCCTGAATCCGAATCCACCACTGGTTTTTCGATATCTCAACCCGTGTTCGAAATATTCGACTTTAATGTTCGAATTTTCACATTTTAGGCTTTAATATCACTTTTATGTAGTTTTCTCTCCTGATTCCAAATATATCACTCATTTCACGATCTCTTAAATAGTTTTCGAGATATTTGATTTTTTAAAAATCCGAATTTTTTTTGTAGGTTTGGTTTTCAGCCGTACATGCGCGGCTAAGCTTTTTTAGTTTTGGTTTCGTTTATTTCTAGTCCAAGTTTTGCAGCAACCGTCTCCAGAGCAATAAATGCCTCTTTCAGGATAATGCATCTCCTTGGCGAAGGCCTTTATTAGTAGTAAAGGGGCGGGATAGATCTCCTTGTAGTCTAAATTTGCATTCTACTTGTCTCATGGTTAGCCTGGTGAGCTTAATCAAGCGACTGGAGAATCTAAATTCTTTCATAGCCTTGTATAATGCTCTTCCATTAATGCTGTCATAAGCGCTCTTAAAGTCTATGAAGAGGTGGTGAGTATCTATGTTGTACACTTAGAGCACATAACTGATCTACAGTCGATTTCTTTGGCTGAAATCCGCACTGATAATTGCCTATTATGTTGTTTGCGAGTGGCTTCAGTCGTGTGTACAGTATTGCAATGGTACATAAAGGGTGATCTTTATCTAAGCTAATGTTAAAGATTAATTTAAATAGAATCGTGTGGTTAATATAATTAAATTATGAAAATTTATAAAAGAATTGTTTGTTTAATTGAAAGCCATTGATGGAATTTAAGATTGGAGGTACATTAAAAGGAAAGGTATAGCATTTGAGTATTATTTGATGGTTGTAAAAAAGAATAATAATTAATACAAGTTCATGTTGCATGTGACAAAAATAAATTCTATTGTAAGAAATAATGAAGTGGGTAGCATTCAGAAAAGCTTGGGATTAAGATGGCAGAAATAATTGTAACTTAGATAGAAATGAAATTTTGTTATAATTATTGAGAAAATAACAGATTTAAAAACAACGTGTAATTTTGATACTTTAGTGAAGATAAAATAGAAATTTGGCCCTATTTATTTAAAATAAGTTTGGATTAAATAAAAGGGTTGATAATAAAATTTGCGAGGTGAAATCAGGTGAAATATTACAAGTATAAAATAATAGTTACTCAGAAGAGTTAGCAATATGGTATAATTACATAATAAGAAGACTAAGAAGCAGAATAATACGAATTGGATATAATTGAGTTGGTTTTGGTATTACAATTTATAAGAAGTTACATTAATTGGAGGGTCGTAAATGGATGGAGTTCTTGAGGGATTGCTGAGGACGCGAGGACTGGATGACAGACATTGACGCAGGAATTACTAAAGATCGGTGATTCTGCTGGGTACTGACGCATACTAACCGTGAAGATGTTGGAAAGGGAGATACTACAGGAGTAATGAAGGCCTAGGTATGGAGGGATAATTTCTACAAGCATCCTAAGGATTTGTGAGTTGGTGGCTGATTGTTAATGGACAGTGCGTCTCAGCTGATCTGTGTAGAAGTCCTAGTAGGAGATGTAAGGAAGTGAGACATCTTAAGACGTTTTGGAGTCATTGAAAGTGAAAAGAATCCAGGTGGGTTTATCATTAATTATATTAAAGTAATCTGAAATAAAAGACAATTAAAGAAGTATATTGAACTATAGTTAAATACTTATCATATAATATTCTTTCACAAAAGTTGTAAACGATTTATTTATGTCACATTTTATTGAAAGTGTCTTTGAGGGCTGTTTGAAGTAAAAGTGACAGTGCATGTCATTAGGAAATTTCAAATTCAGAATTAAAAATAAAGAAGCAACTAAGAAGCAACTAGATCAATGAACTAACCCTGATAAGAGTCTCATAGCAATACCGGCATTATTATTAAAAAGGTTTTAATTAAATAAGTCAATATCAAATGTCATTTGAGCTGTTACTAAACAGTAAAAAGGTGCTGCAAGAGTAGAGCCACAACATAATTTAAAATAGGCATCCAACGTGAACCCATTGCATAAAATTAAATTGGCAAGCTCAACAACGTGGTGCTTCCACTGCATAAGTAAATAAGGCGCCCAACGTAATGCTATCGCTGCAGTATATATGAGAATATTTTGTATGCCACGTTAAGCAAGGCGACTGCCCGGTATTTAGTGCATTCTAGCTGATCCCATTTTTTGAGGATAGGGCAGACAATTCCAGCATTCCATTCCTCTGGAAATTTGGCCTTTTTCCATACTTTTGTAGTAGTTTTATGTACAGTCGTGTTCAAATAAATCTGGGACAATGTTTTTTTCATATGTAGGTTCAGTTAAGAATTGAAGAATATCCCCATGCATTTCCTGTTATCAGAAAGAGTTACTTTAAACTTTAACAGATAATGAAATCGGTAACTCTTTCTGATAAGAGAAAATCCAAGGAGGTATTCTTCAATCCTTTATTCAACCTGCATGTGGAAAAAAACACTGTCCCAGATTTATTTGCACACGACTGTACATACAATTCCAATTAGTTCGTTGCTGCCATTTTTGTACAGTTCAGCTGGTAGGCCATCTGTTCCAGGTGCTTTATTGTTATTTAGCCGTTTTATGGCGTTCTCCACCTCTTCTCGTGTTGGAATGTTCAGGTTTTCATGATCTTCGCCTTCATATTGTTCTATCACGGTGTTTTGCTGTTGTTCTTCATTGTCATTCAGTTGTTCTGCATAGTATTCTGCCCACCTGTTCAGTATGTTCTCTTTGTAGTTTAGTATATTATTTTGTTTATCTCTGCACATCGTTACTCTAGGTAGAAATTCTTTCCTCATGTTATTTACTTTTCCGTAATTTTCCATGCTTCATTCATTTTGGTTATTAAGTTGTTCTATCATGTTCAGCTGTTTTTCATTGTGCATTTTCTTTTTATGTTTGTGTATCCTCTTTTCAATTTTTCTTAGTTCTCGGTATTCTTCATAGTTCTTCCTAGTTCTTTGTGTTGTTTGCATTTCCATGTAACCGGCGTTTTTCTTTTTTGTTGCTTCGACACATTCCTCATCAAACCAGTTGTTGCGTGGTTTCCTTGATGGTTTCCCAGGACTTCTTCTGTTGTTTTCCTTATTATCTCCGTGCATCGTGTCGACAATTCATGTCTGTTATCGCTTTCCGCCCATAGAGGTTCTGCTAGATATTTATCCAAGGTCACTTGGTATTCCCTTAGTTTAATATTATCACTCGCCAGCTTGTCTATATGGTATTTTTTACTTTTGGCTGCTATCTGTTGTTTTTGTTTCGATATTCTAGTTTGTAGTTTAGCAGTTACTAGGTAATGGTCAGAGTCTACATTTGCTCCTCAGAATGATTATATTTACATTATATTTTTATAAGACTTCACTAAGTTCTTGTAGTGCACGCGCTCTATATATGGTTCGTACATTCCATGTGCTTATCCGTAAATCGTTGCAAGGTCGTCGTCGTTGTGGTTTCAGTCCGGCTTCTACTCCTTGAGGTTTCGTAACTATGTTTTTTTACAGGAGGAGGGGTGTTATCCCCCAGGGGTAGTTAGCCCTTTGGCCAACCCCCTTTTCGGAGGACCATTTGCTCGGGTACCTCGGAGTTGCAAAGCCCGTACTAACATCTAAGATGTTATCCCCTGAGCGCGATTTTATATACCATCCACGGTAAAAATGCTTGGGATAATGATGTCACACCTTTCCAATTTTACTGTCCACTTTGATAAATAATGATGATTTTATCAGAAAAGTTGCATCACCTTGGAGAGCGAGCAATCTTCAACGAATTTAAATTTCCTGACTTAGGGTAATACTAACAGTGATCATTTCCATTAAATTTAATCCCACTACTTTTATCTGTTCCTGGTACTATCACAATAATGTGTAACATTGTTCCATGCCTCAGTTTTTAGTGCTAGGGAAATGCGTCTTTGCTAAACGATCTTTATTACTATTCTACTATTTGGTAAGTTTGATATTTTATATAGGTACTTATATCTGACTTTTTACAGCTAATTTTTCTTCAAGAAAACTGATCTATATTTTTCCATTATCCACCGTTCTTCATTTTCTTACTCTGCGATCTTTTATATCCATATGTTTCAGCCAGTTCTTCTGGTATTTAATACCAAGTCAGACTGTTTAATTTCTATGTCATTTAATGTATATTTTCCAAGTTCTATGTTTTTCAATTGTTTCTTTTTACATATGAATTGTTTAAATTTTTTACCGCAGATTATATTAGAGCTTTTCTATGTCTGTTACTCCTTGGTTTGCACTTCCTTCATCTGCACTATTATACTGATTCCCATATTTACACATTTCCACATTGTTCTAGCTCCTTCACTAGATGATGAGTATCTCTCCATCGCAATATCTCTTGAAGATATTGCAGGACACTATCGGAAATCGTATACAGATCTTAATTTCGCTGATTTTGAAAGGGTTCCATACGAAAGGCTCCTCGTTGGAAATTTACGATTCGCAGAACCCTAAAACATTGAACCCTGGAATTTTATTTGGAATGAAACTACAACACATACGTGCTCACAGTTCAACTCGGAAGGTGTATAGCCTTCCACAGCAATTGGCTAGAGATTACTTTGCTTTTTCTTAAACTAATTACTATTGAACTCACAGCAATTATTTTATATTTAGCCTTGATTTATATGCAACTCCTTCATCTTCAATATTATAAACAGACAACACCTTCAACTCTAAATTTCCAAGGTTTATCTTCGAATTTTAGCAATTGGTCGTTATAGAAGAGCTCTTGGCATTTTGTTTGAGGAATAGGAAATTGTCAAAATTATAGAAAAGCAGTTCCTGAATTTCGGATTACTATATCGTCTTGCCTTGGCCATAAAAGCGAAAAGTTTTTTTTTTTCTTTGGGGCTCTGAGGATTTTGCATTTTGTCCTAGAAAGAATTAGGTGCTTTACTTTAATCCGTTGGTTAAAAATAATCTATAATTGATTATTTCCTTCATATCCATAAAAATTTGTAATTATCACGGTTTCGGTCAGTTTACTACTGATAAAAATTCAAATGTCAAAATGTAATATCCCGACTGCATGTAAACTAGCCTGAATAGTTTCTGACGATTTTCTATCAAACTGTTTTGCTCTAAAGAAATATATCACATATAATCAAATAAGAGCATTAATTCTTTCCGGAATTTTTTTTTTTGAGTGCGTTCTAACAACGTCGTATTAGTTTGCCCGAGCGGGACGCGACCTTGTAATTGTGTGAGGCCTTCCTTCAATATTCTTCACATCCATTTACAAAGAAGTAATACAGACCACAATTACACCCTTTACAGGAGATGCAATCATTTATAAATTAATGTCCAGTGTGCAATAGTGACTTGCCACTTGCTCAACTTTGATAATACTATTTTATTATTTACTAGAACAATTCATTAAAATACCTGAAGCTGGAGATCAAACTTAATGTGGTGAATAGCAATGTGGTTCTAAAAGAGTAGATCACCTGTTGATCAAATGTTTTCGTCATTAAGGTATATCTACTTTATTATTCCCAAGCACATTGCATTTCTTTTGGGTTTGTTGATTTTAATCACAACTTTCTGGAAATTCTATTAAATTTATGGCCGCTTTATTCTTGGATCTGAATAATTCTGTTAACACGGTCCCAAATCTATATTATCATTATGATTGAATTATTTTTTCCTTAATGAAGCACTTGGTGATTTTCACTTCTAACGTAGGCTGTCAATTCTACCTACCAAATTGCTAGTTTAAAGTAATTTTAAACAAAATAAATCTTGGTTAATTGAAAACAACAACAAATTTATATTTTTTAAATTAAACACAACAGAATTGTTTAAATAATCTCGAGTTCTTAAATTGTTTAAAGCAGCAATTGTGTATGGCATTGCAAACACGTTATTAGCAATATTAGAAAATAACTGATGGACACTCCTTTGCTACAAAGGGATTTCGAAATTGGGTTATTTAAATTAGACCAAATTTCTTTTTAGAAAACTATAACGCTTTGGAAAAAAGAATAAAATTGTTCAGTAACTGATCTTAAGGTGTAAATGTAAGAGCAATGACTGCCATTGAGAGTACTTCTTTCAATGAACACTGGAATCTATGTAGTTTGAAAAACTGCCACGAAAAAGAGCAGGCAAATTGCTCGAATTCTACTATTAATTACCTAAGTTATTTACTACCGTTAGTTCACACTGGCGAATAACCATATCAGTAATTTTTCAATAAAATAAATTTTCAATTAACTTTTTCCCAATCAATGTAGTGGCTTGTATATCTATAATTTTCGTGTTCTCTACAATTTTTTCAGGGCGTAGTCCAACAATTTTAATAAACAATCGACTCCTGTATCAGAAAAGACATTGGATACCACTTTATTCGAGATATCTTAATATCTACATTCAAACAAAGAGTTTCAGATAATCCTACAATGTGCCAGGTTCTCAAAACACCTTTTTGTGTTTCTAAATACAAAGTGCAATCGAATAGATTAGCAGCTTGGCCGATTTCGCGATGTGATAAGATATCGGTTGTCTTTCACCTTGGAAATCTGCAGCTAGGACAGATTGACGATAACCAATGACAACGCGATCACAAAAGGTTTTTATGTTGTGTTACATCCAGTCGGTTCCAATGTTTTAGGTTGGTCAAAATTAGCGTTCTTCGTGGGCGTCTGGTAGTTTATTTTCAACGATGTGACGGTGTATAAAACTCGCGTAATTTATAATAACAGCAGGTAAATGTTATGGACTTTCTGTAGATAGTTATACGTTTACATGCCAGTTGTTGAATGTATGTATCTCTGTTTCCAAGACATTATAAGCAATGATTCTTTCAGGAAACAAGCAGCTCAAAGCAAGAGGAGTTTTTCTCAAGGATCTTGGTTTGCAGTTTACTTACCAGTGTGTCACCAAGCTACGACTTCAACTGGGCTTTTCAAAGAACAACAGAAAAACAACATTGTACGTAAACTAAAACTCCGTACTCATATAATCAATGGAGAACCATAAAAATAAGAAAAAGAATAAGAGAGGTGGAAGCATCCGAAACCATGCAAAAAAGAAACCATGGAGCATTCAAGCAACTTCAGGTTTGAAGGTACAAATACTGTATGATCTATGTTCTTGTAATTTTTCCAATGTAGTTTCCCAATGTTTAAATTATACACCTTTACAACACTGCTGCTACCGTATGTAGGTTTCCAACAGATAATAGTAATTTATTATACAAGACGATAAAGTTACATTTTATCCACGAGTGAATCGTTTAACGTCGAGACGAAGTCGAGACGTTAATGATTCAAGAGTGAATAGAAATAACTTTATCGTCGTGTATAATACAATATTTTTTTCTATAGCAAGAACTTGAACAATTTCAAAAGAAAATAAGAACAGTCAATCACATTTCAAAATGTCAGCAGCTAGATTGGGTTGCTACGATAATACGAAGCTGTCATATTTAATTTAAACAAAAGTTAAAAAATTAAATTACTTTATCTATCCTTGATGTTAAAGTGTTACTTTATCTACCCTTGCTGTTAAAGTAAAACTTGACCTTTTGTTTTGAGTTGATAAAAGCACACTTTGACATGAGCTATAGAAAAAACTGATATTATCTGTGGCATGATCATCGTTCAATGCTTTAGCAGGCTCCCATTTTTTATATTTGTTTAACAATATGTTATCAGAAAATTACATTATTTTGTAATTTTTTAATATCTGTTATAATATAATAATAATAATAATAATAATAATATGCCTTTATTCAACCAGAAAAAAAATAGAAAAAGAATACAAGCATTGAATGTAATATTCACAGGCGAAGTTCAGCCAGACAACATAAGGTTGTTTGCTGCTCTAACTTAAAAATATTAGAAAAACATAAATACTAATTATTTTAATTCCGACATGAAAACCCATGCTCCTGCCTGTACGTAACGATACAAATACAAAACTATTTAACAAAGAAACTATTGATTCTGCTCACAAAATAAGTAATAAGTTAGATTTCTTTTAAATAGCGATTGACTTATAGTAAATGGAAGAATATTTGAAATTTTATTGAAACAGTTAACGACACAATATGAAAAAGATCTCTCAAATAGTTGTTTTCGATGTGATGGAAATGTTAAAAGACCCTTGTGGCAAAAGATTTAAAAGCGGGACAGAGAGTGCCATGGAATTTCTGTTTTAGATTCGAACTTTGGTTAACAGCCATTTGTCAATTTGCTAAATTAACTTCAAACAAGAAATAAGCTTTATTAATTTTTAATTACAGTAAAAGTTCAAAGTGGTCTCCTCCATTCTTGAAACATAAATGCATTTTTTTCTTCAAAATTTCAGACACATTATTTAAAAGAGAAGGTGTAATTTCAGCGATTTCAAGGGCGATTGCGTTTCTAAGTTCGACTAAATTTTGGGGATTATTAATACAAACTTTTCTTTTTTCAAATATGGAAATTAAAAGAAATCTGGTACTGCTGTATCCGGAGACCTAGGGGGAAATAAATTGGCACTAATTAAACGGTCGTCATAAAATGCATGTAAGAGATTTAATGTTACGTTTGCAGTGTGCACCGTGGCATCCTACTGAAAGTAGCCTCTTCTGATTTTATAATCATGAAGTTGATTTATGAAGGGGCGAAGCATATTGTTAATATAAAAATTACCAGTAACGTTTTCTTCAAAAAAAATGTGTATATAATTCGCCGGCTTGAAATTGCTACTTTCAGTCCGACTTTAAGAGGATGGAGAGGAGCTACTAAAACATATGGGGATATTCTCTAGACCAAATCCTCATATTCTGTGAATTCAAATATCCATGCAAATAGAACCATGCTTCGTATGTGTAAAATGTGATGTCCAGGGTATCATCATTGTTTAAGTTGTAGCCACACCATTCAGATAAGGTTTGACGTGCAGTAAAATCTCGGTGACTTATATGAATCTTTTAAGGGAAATTTTAAATCCTTTTTTAACATTGTATGGCAGTTCCATAAGATAAATTAATTTGTTGGCTTAGGCCCTGAACACACGGGGATTCCGTGTCCGAGGTTCGGTATGTGGGATACAGAATCTGGGTCTATTCAGACACGGCGACTGAATCCCAGACGCGGGCCTTCAGTCACTTGCAGTGCCGTGCTGTTATGGACCTAGCATTGCTGTTCTTGGTTTCTGTTGAATTAGTCTAGATGTGCTGTATTTAAAGTCAGGGATTGGGCTCTACTAAGCTAATAAATTTTTCATTGTCAAATAATGTACGCTCTATGATCGTTGTATAGTAAGGAACGCCCTGCTTATTCGATTTAAATAGAAGTTGAAGAAAATCTGCTACGCCTATGATATGATATCATATGTTCTGGCTGGCAAAAGTAGGCGTGTCCAGGCCCTAGTACACGTGGACTCATATGCTCCAATGGTAAATCGGTATCCGAGATAGAGAATTTGTCGCCGGCGGCCGAAATGGAGAGATAAGGAAAATCGGCCGCCGGCGACACATTCTGTATCTCGGATACCGATTTACCATTGGAGCATATGGAGCATATGAGTCCACGTGTACCATGGCCTGGACAGGCCTACTTTTGCCAGCCAGAACATATGATATCATATCATAGGCGTAGCAGATTACATACAACGATCATAGAGCGTACATTGTTGGACAATGAAAAATTTATTAGCTTAGTAGAGCCCAATTCCTGACTTTAAATACAGCACTTCTAGACTAATTCGACAGAAACCAAGAACAACAATGCTAGGTCCATAACAGCACGGCACTGCAAGTGACTGAAGGCCCACGTCTGAGATTCAGTCGCCGCGTCTGAATAGACCCAGATTCTGTATCCCGCATACCGAATCTCGGATACGGAATCCCCGTGTGTTCAGGGCCTTAATCTTCTTATTGAAGTTGAAGGATTATCCTCAATAATGTTTCGTGCATTCGTGCGTTCTTTGGATTAGATGCCCAGTCCCTGATTTTCTTGCTACACTACCTGTTTGGCTAAAATGTCTGAATAGTCCATGAATGATTGCTTTAAAAGAATGCATTTCGATTTCCGTCAGAAAACGCTCTATAAATTCATTGTAACATTCTTGCTCAGAACATTCCCATACGCCTTCATTATTTTTATCTCCATTACGAAAATATGCTTCTAATAAGAACGACTTTTACTCAATTGTAGGCATTACGCTAATAACTGGAGAATACTAACACTTGGCACTTGACGTTTATTTCATTAATTGACAAGTTGCTTGATTCAAATGACTGTCTACCAAAGTTTGATGCACTCGTTTTAAGCAGAAATTCCAAAGCACTCTCTTTGAACATTTACTGTATTTTTTTACGTTTAATAAAGCTTATGTCTTGTTTGAGGACTTAATAATTTCACAAATTTAACACAATTTAACCAAAGTTCGAATCTAAAACAGAAATTCCATGGCACTCTATGGCCTGCTTTTAAATGATCTCAAAGTACTTTGTTTAGGATTTCACTATTCATCATATAATTGTATGCTAATTTTCTAGATTTGGTGATATTAAAACATAGTTTGGTAGAGAAACTCCATTGACAACCCTGTTAATATCCACTTGCAAAGTTATGTTTACAACCTCATGATAAAATTTCATATCGTCTACAAATAGCAAACAGGTGGCGTGTGTAATTACTAGTTTGTTATAAATTTTCCTGAGGTGTTACCATCGTGTCTTACACAAAAATAATCTGTTTTTTAGATACGATATAAAAACTGTATATCATCCACCGACAATTCCGTAATTATACAGGGTGTTATGGAAATGAGTGCAAATATTTTAACCTGTAATAGAACTCGCTAAACTGAACAACTTCTCCATTTATCATTTTTTCGCCCTCAAAACTGAGTTAAAATTCAAATTTTACTCTACAAATGCATACCCGCCTATGGAATAATATTTTAATTTGATGGCACAAAACACAAAAAACATTTTTTTGATATGCAAATCAACAAAAACTGCACAGGTACTGATAAAACCTTTAGTTCACATCTGGTCCCCAACGTACTTTATCAATTGAGGCAGGTAAGTTATTGACCGTATATTTTTTGTGCAATATACTTGTGTCGTTCATCTTTAACTTAGATTTACCTACGAAGCGGCTCGTCAAATTTAGGAGAGATAAATGATTGATAAAATATGCGATTAAGGGCCGATTCTACAATACAAGTATATACCTAGAATAAGCTAACTGGAGTTATAATTGTCATAGTTTCCTTTGTTACAGCAATCGTTTCTAAGGTATTTGTTTCCTGGATAACTTTATCCTTGATTTGTAGAACCGAACCTAAATGAAAAACAATAAATAGAAAAGTTGTTCATTTTGGTGAGCTCTATAATTGGTTAACATTATTGCATGGACTTCCATAACACCCTGTATAACTTTTGTAATAATATATCGTGGTCAACTGAGTCAAACGCTTTTTTAAGGTCGGTAAAAACAACATCAACCTGTTTTTTATTGTCGAACTTTAACGTATCATCGTGAACAAAAGACACCAAATTAGTACATACCGATGTTTTAGGGACACGGCAGTGCTGACAGTTGTTAATATAGGGTCCGATATTATTCCAAAGTCTATTGTATACAATTTGTTCAAATGCTTTGGCAACGGCAGATAATATTGAAATAGGTCTATAGTGCTCCACAAAAGATCTGTTCGGGAAAACTTGAGTTTTAAAGGAGATATTGAATATGTAAAGTAGTGGAGTTTCAAGATATGTTGCACATACTTTGATTATATAAGGAGGAATGCCATCTATCCCAGCAGACTGGTTTGGTTTGACTTTTTTAATGGATAAGTAAAATTCTTCGCCGGTCTTCCTTCTTCTTCTTTGCCTTTCTGTGATCCAATTTTGGACATAGATTTGCATTTGACACAACAAAAGTACATCATTCAATTTAAAATTCCAAAGTTACCCCCTACCCCTCAAAACAGAGAGAGGGGGTAAATGTAAAAAATATGATTAAATATGTCTCCCCATCTTCCTACTACCTACTCACCAAAATTTAATACAGGGTGTCCCAAAAAGAAATGGGACAACAATTAGTTGTAAATTCCTTAGGTTATAATAAATCGAGTAAACCTAATATACCTCAGTACAAAGAACCTGCAGTAAGAAGTTATAGGACCTTGAAGTTCAATTTGTTATTTCTTCTTTTTATGTTAATTTCCACAATGTAAAGATACCGACTTGAATTTTGGTACACATAGTTTACTCTTATCTACTACACTAATAATAACATTTTCATAAACTAGACTTAACTGTAAGAGAAACTTTACTCATCTTTGGACACTTTTTTAGCTCTAACTTTGTTATCTGTAACATTTTTTTGAAATTTTAGGTTATTTTGTGAAATAGAATTAAAAAGAGTAAAAATAAAGTGCTCTTAGTTCATAAGCGTAAGAGCAACCGTTTAACTTAAAATGGCTATCAAAGGTTTTTGGTTATCAATAAGCCGTGCAATTATCAAGTAGCCATGGTCACAAAAACGATGGGTCATGATTGTGACCTAGTAACCAGCAATAGTAAGTCAATGAATGACGTCGGTGACAATTTGTTTTATCGTGATGTCGCAGGATTTTAGTAAGCACCGATGTCAATATTTGATTTATCATTGTTAAAAAAATATAGTGCTGTTTATTTTTGCTTTAACAGAGAAATATATAAAATTAATAATTTGTATATAGCGCAGGCTTTATACTTGCCAAAAATAGGACCCAACAGATACAAGATAAATGTTGTGCGAGACAAAAAAAGCAACGAATAAGTGCGTTAGGTTAAATGTACCTGCTTTGCAGGAATTGGAAGCGTCCTATGGCTCACGCGGCAAAAGCCTGATTTAGCCGTGGCCTACCGGCGAACAATGAAACGAATGGCAGGCATCACGTGTAATATTTTTTATTTAAAAATTGATGTACTTTGCATTACCAAGTGTTTTTACACAGAGTTTCCTTCAATTTTTAAAATTATTTAGTGTCACACCGTCCACTTGCTTATTTTTACTCTAACTGAAAGTAACAGGAAAGTAACAATTTGCACATAAGGAGTGTTTCAAATATAGCGCCGAATTTGAATTTGGCGGCATTTTTTCCCGCGACAGTTGGTAGTCATGGTTTTATCAGCGTACATACATCAAACACGTAGAGACACTCATGCCAAATGTTGAAACCTGTCTAGAGTGCCTGGGACGGTAACTCGGAGGGTGTATTTCTAAACTTGACTGTCAGATGGCAGCACAAAATTCTACCAATCAGAGCCAGTTACTAGTTCTGCTACCAATCATATGTGATAAAGTAGTGGCGCCATTTGTTAGTACCATCGGAAAGTACCCCCAGGAGCCGTTCAAGGTCATTAAAATTGGTATTTTGACATCAAAGGAACCGACAGTGAGTGTCTCTACTTGTTTGATTTATGTACTTTGGTTTTATCGTTTTGTTAATCTATTATCATTCAGATTACTCGCGTGATAGCGACTTGTCACACCTCTCGCGATGCGATGGCTCTATTGCACGATAAATTTCCCAAACCCCAAGCGATTCCGGAATTAAAGACAGAGATCCGAAGAGTAATCAACGACATCCAGCCGGACGTGAGCGGCTCATCGTAAAATCTTCAACGACTGCATAATTCAATGCCGCGCAGCCATGGGAGGCCATATGCCGGATGTTATTTTTCACACATAAATAGGAGATGTTTCTGAATACAATGATAATAAAACTTTTCAATTTTTATTAAAATATTTATGTGCTGTATCTGAAACACCCGTTAGTTCAGAATTTAAGCTTGACGAAAATTGAACTCAACAAATTCAGCGTAAATGCTATAAAGCAGAAAGAGGTGTCAACGAAAAAAGGTTCAATTTAAGGCAGCAGAGACGCACGGACACAAGATGTGCTCTGTAGCTCATATAGGAATAGCCCATTCGCTTGAGATATCCCAAAAAACGCTGGAATCGCATACGCAACCGCCTGCCCTTCGAATTCGACCACCGGTAATGGTTTTTAATTTGAAAATTTATGTAATTTATTGAAAACGTGAAGATATTTTTACCCCTAGCTTAATTTGATTTTTAAAATTAGTTAGTTAGTGTTACAATGTCCACGAAGGAAGTTCTGGGTAAAGTCTTTTGAGACTTTCATTCTAGTATTGAATTTTTGTTTCTTGACTAGGGTTTTTACTTTTTCTCAATGAATTTTTAAATTTTAGTGACATCTTTATTTCATTTGTAAACCATATAGTTTCTTAGGAACGGCAGTATCAAGGTACGAACGAAGCACTGAATAAAAATTACATACGGCATCATTTAAGTCTACGTATTGTAGAATCGAGGCCCAAACCCCATTGCGTATTAGGTCAGTGAAAAGATCGAAGTTACCATGCTTGAAGTTGTAATGGCATTGTATCCGATGTGTGAGATAATAAAAGTGGGATGAAAAACACCTTCCGTAACTATGGGGAGTTCAGCTCTAGAAACGCTAACGTAATTTTAGTTCTGTTCCGTAATTATTACCTGGTCCAACCTGTTATTTATATTTTGAGCAGTACTTCATATTTCAAAATAATGAAAATTCTAAAATTCTAAAAAAATTCTGTGCAACTTATCAAACGTATTTATATCAAATGAATTACGATTCATTTTCCAGATAGTACCTAGGTTAAAATCCCCTACGATGTACACATTCGTTGAATTTGTATCTACATTAGTTTCAATGAATTTAAAGCATATACATCTGGTTTTATATCGGGTTGTATGTAGACAGCTACGAAAGAACATATGTTTTTATTTATTTTTGCATTGGCTATTATTGCATCATAAATAACATTTCTAGTTATTATTTTGAGTATTTTAAATGATTTTTTTAACGCAATTAACACACCACCTCCGTAAACCACTTTAAAATACTCTGGGTTTGCACTCGACCAATTGATGTTTCGTTCTACCTGTTGCCGAAGGCTACTACAAAAGGAAAACCTCCACAAATCACCCTGGGCACACTCTCTCAATCAAAAACACAACTTTGGTAAAATTGGGTGTTTATTCGCACATAAAGTATTCTTTATTACGGTAGCTTGGCAATACGCAACTGAACTCTTCAAGAAGCTGCCCCCAATTCAGTTCTTTTTGTTTACAGTTTTGTTCTAATTGCATGGAATGCTGTGCCTACTTTGATTTTAATTATTCTAAAAACATCATACTGTCAATTATTTATTTTATGACAAATCTGAAATCTAAATTATTACATCTTCTGGACATTTTTACAATAAATATCTGTATTGGTGGTTATGTTATAAATTCTTAAGAATTATATTTTACACTTAGGCTACTAAAATGTGATCATAGTATATATACAAAATCATTCAAATTCTGTTGATACAAAGATAATATAATATGTAGTTAATACAGACGATATAGGCCTGCTTGCGCCAGGCTCATTTGCCCCCACTGCAATTTTCGGCCCATTTGCGCCCCAGAAAAATATCAACATTAATTAAGGTCTCATTTATGACCATGCTTGCATCTCATTAGTCATTGGGTCACCCGAAGTTGGCCGACTAGTGAGGCGGTGTTCTACCTACAAAATAGTTACTACACTAAATTTAACAATTTTTCTCTTAGCTGCCCTAACTTCTATGCGTTTCTGTTAGTACTTTAATTTAATAATTTATATTATTGTACAGATTAGTGCATTTTACAGCGTACATGTTATAAATGGTACAACCTCTGCATTTTGTTAAGATAGCAACTTATCAGCCCTGTCCGCTACTAAGCAACTAACTCATTTTTTTGTTAATAAAATATAAAAAATAGTTATTTTAGTTAGTATATTGTTTAATTCCGATAATATTATGTTCAAAAACTAGGTGTCACTGACACTAATTAAATGCGCTAATCTGTACAATAATATGAATTATTAATCAATAAATTTGACACATGTGTAACAACTCTTATTAATGTTATAAAATAAATCTCAAATACACAAAACAATGAAAATACCAACAGAAACGCATGGAAGTTAGGGCAGCTAAGCGAAAAATTGTTAAATTTAGTGTTTTTGTAATAACTATTTTGCAGGTAGAAGACCTCGTCACTAGTCAGCCAACTTCGGGTGTCCTGATCACTAATGAACTGCAAGCATGGGCATAAATAAGACCGTAGTAATTACTGCTGATAATTTTCCGGGGCGCAAATGGACCGAAAACGGTGGGAGCAAATGAGTCGGGCGCAAGTAGACCGACACCAAAATATTCTAATTATCGTTATGGTTGAGCTAACGCGGGAGTCAATCTGAGTTGGCGAGTGCTGTGTAGCTTGATTAATGGGTCCAGTAGCTCAAGTACCTCTTCTTCATTTTTAACGTTATGCTTTTTATTGATAGATTTTATCCAGATTTGGCCATTTGATGTCATTTTTGAACTTTGTTTGGACCATTTTTAAGACATTCAACCTGGTTTTTATGAGATCTCCAGTGATAAGAATTCCAAAACTTTTAAATTTTTTGCGATTGGCGATTATGGCATAGGTGGATAAAGTGTGTCAAGTGAACTACAGAATTCCCTTAGTTGAGAATATCCAGCTTCAATGGATATTGTAGATGCAACAGCTGACAAATTGACATCTATTTCATTTTCAAATTTCAGTACAAACAATGTCTAATTTATCGCACTTAAAGATAAGTTTGGATACAAAACCGTACTGTTTCTCAGTTTTGCTGTCATTTTTTCGTGGATGATTTTCTTATCTGACAGAATTCATACTCTCCATGTCTTCTGTATTATATGCCTCCATTTCGAATTCCACATCTTCTTCAAAAGGGTCATTATCTTTCGATTTGCGCTGATGTGGAAGTATTCATAGTAACTTTCTGGTATTATATGCTACTATGTTTACATCTTTCATCCTCAACAAATCACCGCTCATGCTGTTTTCAGTGAAATCTGAAGGAATTGAGTGTATTGCTTCTGAAACAATGCTATCCCCTCGTAAAACAGCACTGCTGAAATATGTTGTGTTTACGTAGATACTACATACAGCTATACGCTGTAGGTGACGGACGTGTTTACAGTGAGCTCTTAAATTAAACAGTTTTTTAATAAATTAAAACCGTTTTGAACCATCAATTTGTAACTGACATGCCTGAGAAAAGTGTGGCCTTATTGATGCGTTTCAGCAATCACCAGAAACACGCCTTTTATCAGTTGCAGTGACTGCAAGACATCTTATCATACAAAATGTGGCGCAGTACCTGGTGAGTTGCTTAACTTAATGTGCCTGGTTTTTGTTGGCGTTGCCCAAACTGTTCTACCAATGTTTCTGCCAATGTACATCAGCTTACGGTGAAGTTATCCGATATTTAAGTTGATATCACCGCAATTAAGTCGCAGCAATCATCAGATTCAAAATTGTTCGAATTTTGTGGAGATAAAGTCGACGAATTTAAAATCCAGATAGATGAGTTTAAGAAGATGCTGACCACGATTACATCTGTTCAGGCATCGGTAGCTACTTTAGTGGCAGAAAACCAACAGCTCCGTCAAGAAGTAGATCAAATGCAACAATATTGGGAAGTGAACTGAAGGCGGAGCTTAGTTAAATGGCCGTTCTAAGTAGGTACGATTCTTAAAGCCTATGTATTTCCCTACTTAAACGCTGCTTTTAAATGTTTTTTAGTATTTGTTTAAATAATTTTAGGGGCATAATATTGGGATATTTTAAGCTTTCATGGTATAATCTATTCCATCTTTAAAAAAACGATAGGTTGCCATGCTTTTCTTTTCCTAAATTGGCAGTACTAAGGAAAGCAGTAGTTATATTTCATTTCTTTGTGGTGGCAAACTTTTTCTAACTAAATTTGAAATGCCGTGTTGCCAATGCTATCAAACCAAAAGACAAGAAAATATGTCAATAAATGTCATTATGACACTTTCCTAATCTCTGAAAAATAAAGTGTTAGTGTAAGTGATTATTGTGAAAAATTTAATAATCTGCATGCACAATGTTGTGTCTTCGGCGACGAAAGCAGTGTGTTAAAGTGCTACACACATTTCAGACGAGATAAAACCGATCTAAGCAATGATCAAATTATTAGTAGATTGATGAACATTTTCAACGTGAGTACACTGAATTCCTATCCCATAAAAGAAGTGCATCATTTATTTATAGGTAAAAAGATCTGTTATCTATTCTGTAATTACTAAAAATAATGTTGCACATTATGGCAACATCGGGCATTCTGAACTTTCAAAATTCCTAACCTAACTTTACCGCAGTTTTGTCAGTTCATATACAGAGTGATATCTGTCAGATTGTCATGGCCAACCATCGTTTTTTTAAAGATGGAATAGATTATATGCACTTTAATTAAAGATGTGTAAACGGGATTTTAATAGGGCTGTTTTACCATAACTAAATAGTTTAATCAGTACCTAGTGCGTAAATATACCAATGCTGCATTTAACAGATTTCTAGTATTTTCTTAAATAATTTTACGGGCCTAATATTGAGAAATTGTAAGTCTTCATGATATGCGTTTTAATTAAAGATGTTTAAATGGGACTTGAATAGAGCTGTTTTGATAGAAATAAATAATTTCACCAGCCGTGAGTACATCAATGGCTATTAAGTCATGCTGCATTATTTACAAAGTTTCTATTTCTAGTAGGTAAATATTTGTTACACACAGCAACTATTGGGGAATTTTAAGTCTTATGGAATGTAGTTAAAGATGTTCTAATGATACTTTAATAGTCACGTATTAGTCATCAATAGTACAAATAAATAAGTTCGTTATACGCGCAGAAGTCAGTCAAACGGTTGGTTGTAAGTAAAGTGTCGTGATAAAGTGATAATGGCAGATATATTAACTATGCTGAATATTTGCAATTATGCACAAGCAACATTTTCTTCTAGAAATTATATTGAAGAGGAAAAATTAATTAATTCTGGACATGTTATTTATTGTGGGTGCAAAAGTCAAGAAAATGTTAAAACAAGTGCCGTTGCTCTTTGCCTACAAACTTCGGCGTTAAAAGAAGTACTTGTTTTGGTTTACGTCTTGTGTTATTGGTTTTGCATTATAAATTTTAATTTATATCATTACGATAATAAGTATTGTACTCACCAGGAAGAATATAATCTTCTTTTTTAAAATGCAGAGAAAAAACATGCATACTTTCTGTAACTTTTTTTCTCCATTCTAAGTAAACGAATCCATTCCTTTTACCGATCTGCTTTCTGATTATTAATTTTTACAAATTCTCCTTCTTTGGGAAACTTATGGAACCGCACAGTTGTATCGCGTTTTGATAGTGATTTACAACCATACACGCAACAAAACCGTTTCGATTTATTTGATACAGGAGAAAATCTAGCTCTCTCACGTTCACGATCCATTTTTACGTTAAAGATATCCCGTTATTAAAAATATAAACAATAAATTAATAAATATAAACAAGACACTGAACTTCAGCAAGAACAAACCTAGTAAAAACAAGAACAAGCAAGGTAAATGTAGGCATGTACCAACGTATTACAGCTGCGCTCGAAAATAAAAGTAAAATAATTTAAATAGTCATTAGCGGGGTAGTTGTAGGTCTGAGTCAGAGGAGAAAGTTGCCAGAATAAATATTCCCTAGTATAAAGACGTTTCGCGCATTAGTAACTTTGTAATAAGCCAACAAATAATTAGCTCAAACCATTTAGCTCAATGCGAGTTTAAATTTCAACCTCATTGACACAGTTAAAAATTCTACCGCATGGTGGCGTAGCGCTTGGATTCAGTTGCCAATAGCAGTCTAAATAATATAGAAATTAATGGTATCCGTGAAGTTCCAAATGAAAACTTAATTACCATACTACAAACCCTTGGTCGATCTCTTGGCTGTGATATAGATATTAATAATTTGGACGCCTTACATCGAGTTGCTTCAAATAATAACAAATGATCACCAAAATCTATAATTATCAAATTCATTTCACGTTTGAAAAAGATGGAATTTTTGAATGCATGTCGCAAACGCCGCTCTGTAACTTCAACCGATCTGCAATTGTCTGGACCGGCAACCCCAATCTACATCAATGAGCATCTCACTCTCAAGAACAAATGACTGCATAAGAAAGTGCGTGGTTGGTGTAAAGAAAATCAATATAAATATTGTTGGATACGTGATTGCAAAATTTTTATTCGTAATTCTGTTAATTCTCGTGCTATTTTAATCTCGAAA
This sequence comes from Agriotes lineatus, assembly GCA_940337035.1. Lineage (NCBI taxonomy): Eukaryota > Metazoa > Arthropoda > Insecta > Coleoptera > Elateridae > Agriotes > Agriotes lineatus. The sequence goes on along the minus strand of CALNHX010005621.1, from coordinate 62,078 downwards.
GAATCTGATCTCGCAAAACTTAAGTAATATATTTACATTGTTATCCGCTTATCCTTTATCTAATAGACTTGTCCGTCCGGGACGCTGTTTCAGCAGCCAAACCGTAGGAGATAGAGAAAAAAGTTATGAAAGTTATATGTTTGCAATGGTCATGTCAGGTCGGGAACCAAATTTCAGTCACGTGACACTTCCGGTTTTCGAGAAATCACGTGATTTCTCGAAAACCGGAAGTGTCAGTACGCTGTTTCAGCAGCCAGACGGAGCTGCGACCCTCGGCGCCTTAAAACCTCGATCGGTTAGGCAACCACTTTGACACCTTCCAGGTCTGGGTACAGTTTTTATTTAATACGCGTTCTATTTGAAAAACGGTCTTTTTTGTTTTTTTAAATGAGACATTTGTCTCACTGGGTTGCTAGTATTTATCCAAATAGATATGGATATAAATATCCTGCAAATATTTTATCAAAATGTAAGAGGATTGCGAATCAAATTAAATGATTGGTACTTAAATGTTTGTAACTGCAATTATGATTTGATTGTATTGACTGAAACGGGTCTAAACAGCTCTATATACGACTCTGAAATTTTTCCGTCTAATTATTCTGTATTCCGCAAAGACAGAAATGCTGATTACTGGGAAATCAAAACTGGGAGCTGTTCTTGTTGCTGTAGATAACAAATATCAGGCTAATGCAGTGAAAATATTCGATTCAAAAACTGAAGCTTTGTCAATAAAGCTTCATATAAATTGTCATAGTGTTTTATTTGTTGCTGTAACGTATTTTGTGCCACGAAGTAATATAAATGATTATTTTTACTTCATTCAGCCGCTGGAATACTCTCACTTGGAAATTTTTGACAAAAATGTAATAATATGTGGAGATTTCAATCTAACACAAACTAATTCAAATTTAACAAATATTAAGGGCGAAATAAATTTGTATAAGAAATAATTTGGTTCAACTTAATTCGATTGGAAATGCCGACAATAATATACTGGATTTAATTTTTAGTAACATTGCAAATATTTTAGTCGAAAGAGACAATCCTTTAATACAGGAAGATTCTTACCATCCTGCCCTGAGTTGTAAAGTAAACACAACAATTTCGGTTAGAAAAAGTGCACCTCAAATCCATTCTTAAGTTATTCATTTAAAAATGCACATGTTTTACAGCTGTATTTCATATTTTCGGTTGCCAAGTGGAACAAACTATATTCAATTAATGAAGCTTTGGATTGTTTTTACAGTTCATTTTCCGAAATTCTTGATCAATCGGTACCCAAAATCTCATATCGAAAAAGAAAATATCCTGTTTGGTTCACTCACGAAATCATACGTGATATTTGAAGAAATGCAAATTTAGAGTAAAGTTCAACCAAACGGAAGATCAAGAGTAGCTTGACAATTATAATTACTTACAACGAAAGATTAAAATAGGCATAAAACAAGCTTATCGGGAATATATCATCCAAATTCAATATTCTCTAATTACAAACCCAAAATCGTTGCATAAATATGTTAGTAATAAAAACACAACAATCAGGGGCATGTATTATTTAAATACGAGGGCAAATCGCTAGATAACAACTCAAAGTTGGCAATGCATTTGGAAGCGATTTTTCATCAGTTCAACACGTTTCGTCAAATAATGCTGATACTCTTGATCATGCCTTTATAAAAGCTTTGAATCCAGCAAAACTGAAAAAATTCATGGCGCAATCACTTCGATTAAAAGTAAAACATCCTGTGGACATGATAATATACTTATTTATATAATCAAATGCTGTGCTGAATATTTATTACTACCCCTTCAACACATATTTAACTTAAGCTTAAAAACTAAAATATTTCCAGATAAATGGAAAATTGGTAAAACTTTCGGATATTCGTAATTATAGACCAGTGACAATAAGGCTTTTGACTTAGTGAATCATAACATATTATTAAAAGAAATTGAACTATTTGGTTTTCACAGCAATTTAATTGAGTTTCTTGGGTCGTACCTTACAGGTCGATCTCAATTTGTAACTTATGAATTGGAAAGCTCTATTGAATATAATGTTAAATGTGGAGTACCTCAAGGTACTAACCTGGGGCCTTTTTTTCTAATGTTTATGATTGATATTTTATGTATTCCGAAGAATAATTGTCATACCTTAAAGTTTGCAGATGATCTTAAAATCTATAAATAGGTACGGTCATTAAATGATTTCTTTCAATTACAAAATGTGTTAAATGAGGTATACAATTGGTGTCAGAAAAATAATTTATCTTTAAATATTCAAAAATGCACCAATCTTACATTTACTCGAAGGAAAACACCAATACTATAAAATTAACGGTCAAGAAATTGGTAAAGTTGATCAAAAGCGTGACTTGGGAGTTATTTCATTGCAAACTAACATTTCATAAACATATTGAGTCAATGGTTCCAACAATAAACATAACACAGATCTGTACTCAAAAATGTATACGGGTTAACAACATCACGTTATAAAAATTACAAGGATAATTAAATAATACACCAGAATGTGTTTAAGGTGACGATATAAAGACTTACTTAAATAAAAGAGAACGAACTTATGAGATGCAAGAATTATTGGAGGAAATCAACAGGAAATTAGAAAAAAATTAATGAAAGAAGCACGATTGGAAGCGAAATTAGATACAATACACCTGGAATTAAACAAAATGAAAGAAGAAAATAAACTATTAAAGGAGAAATCAGCAACTAAAGAAAAGAACGGAACAGCAAGAGAAGAAAATAGAAATGCTGGAAAGAGAAATAAGAAAAAGGATAATAATTATGCATGGAATGAAGATATAATAGAAGAAAATGAACTACAATTAAAAGAGAGGATTGAGGTGGTCCTGAGGGACATAGGTTTAACAATATCAATAGAGGACAAAATAATGGCTATTAGGAGAATTGGGAAACAGCAAGAAGGAGTAAAAATTTGTTAAATTCTAATAGAATGAAAGAATTGGACAAAAAACTGGAAATCTTAAGGGCAACCAAAAAATTAGAAGGGACTAAAATATACGTAGAAGACTATTCTAAAGAAATGCAGGAGAAAAGAAGAGTATTAAGAGAATACATGGAAGAAATTAGGAATAAGGGGCAACCCCCTGTAGTGATAAATGACAAATTGATAGTAAATAGAGACGAGTTCTCACTGGGGCAACTACAGGCGATAGAATTAACGATATAGAGTAAAGAAGAAGAAAAAACAGAACAGAACCAAAAATTTACTGAGGAAAGGACAAATGAAAAAGGAATTGGAAAACAGATACACGAAGAAAAAGATCTGTGTAACAATAAAATGGTAATATCTATATGGAATATAACCTCAATGACAGGGAAGGAGATTGTATTTATCGCAATAGTTAATACTTTTTGCACCGACTAGCTATTAGGTTCAAAAGATCTCTCATCCCAGGGTTGAGTCTGTACACAGTTGAAAACTTACTCAATTGTATGATAACTGCACTATTATAGCTAATTCTTCTTAATAAACTTAACTTCAAATAAATGGTCACAGAAATTTGCGTTCATGTTTTAGTTTAGTCAAAGCAAGCTGTTGATAATTACGTCACAGGTAAATGACAATGAAATAAATGCAATCGCGTAACTAAGCAAACCTGTTTATCGGTAACAAGGGACGTCGCTTCCTTCCAACGCTGACTTGATCAAATTTCTGAAAGGACGCTATCGCTCCAACTGCCTTACCTGCGCCCGTAGATGCTGGAAGCTGCTTAAAATGCGCCTTTTTCTTCTTCTCTGCACCGACTCTGCTCGCTGGAACCGCTTTGATCCAAGATGCGAGTAGCTTCTTCGACTGCGACGCTTGGGCGACACGCCTTGCTGCTTCAACTGCCTTTGCTGATGACCCGAATACTGTTGCTATTACTCGTACCTGCTCTCTCAGGCTCCCTTTGCTAGTCCAAATCGTAGCTGTGCTTCTACAAATCGTTACTGGCTTCTTCAAATCGTGGTTGTGTGTCGAAGTCCGGACTTTGCTGCTTCAATTTTTACTATTTTACTGATTTCCGGGATCACTTTACACATACACAAATAGCCCAGGCCTGGATAACAATAATACGACCAGTTGGAACTCAAAAGACTTTACTTATACGAAGATTGACAATATTATATTTCGGAAGCCAGCACACAACGACTTTCTTGGCTTCGCTTGGCCGAGCTTCATTTTTCTTATTTACAAGTGTTGCTAAGTAACCTACTACATTCTATTATTTGTAAGAACACCTAGTACTATTTATTTATTTATTTATTCAACCGACAGGCCAGACCCAATAACGGGTTGAAAATACAATTTTAGACGGTGAACACAGTTCAAATACAATACACGACGAAAATAAGAAAAATTGTGCAAATATAAACGAATACACATTTCATATATTATACAAGAAGAAACATAATTAATCATTTAGATATTACACATCTCGTATCAGGACTGTGTGGCTTGTGATTTAAAAATCTTTATATTTATTTATTATTGTAGCCAACAGCTAATGCCAATGGGAGGCTACATTTTAAATAATTTACATTAGTATAGGCCAGTTTTCAAACGCAGAAATTTAGAAAAAAGCAATTATAAAAACAAATGGAAGAAAATAACTTTACAATTTGCTATCAGAGTCAAGTAAATAGCAATAATTGTTGAATAACTTAAAAAAAACATGATAAGCTATATTAAAACTAAATTGTAGAGCATGTTATAGATTAATACTAAAGTAGGTACTAAGCTAAAACTTAAATATGCTTGGCCCCAATATCATCCTCAACTCTAGGTAAATTTAAAGCATATTTACACATATTTAAAAATATCTTTATTTGGAAGTTAAAAAAATCAACATATCCACTTACAATATTTGCATATTTACGTATTCTATAAATTGCTGAATTTATTAATGAATTTGTTCGCGAGGATGGAAAATAAAATATTAGAGTGCAGTGAGAAACTTGTATGGGTACAGGCAAACGTAATTTGTGAAATATTGGACTAATATCAGTTTCGTTGTTAAACACCTTGTGTAAAAATACAAGTTCTGCCAAATAACGCCTATCTCTAAGGTTAAAATACGTGAATATTTCTTTAATAATTCTGAGTAATGCGAATATAAGAGGTAGTACTATGTTTCTTTGAAATACAAGTATTTAAGGAATCCTTTCTGCACTCTTTTTGTTGCATTTATACCATGAGCATACATGGGACTCCATATAAGCGAGGTATATTCCAGTTTTCTGTTTACAAAATAATTGTATAAAGTTGTGAGGGTATTCTGACTGGAAAACATTTGTGATTGTTTTATTACAAAGCCAAGTACTTTGTATGCGGTGTTAACGAGATTTTCTATATGAAAATTAAAAGACAACTTTGAATCATACGTAAAGCCCAAGTCCCGTATTGTTTATTTTTTAAAGTGGTTCCTGATTCATAGTATAATTAAATTGGTAATGCGTACGGTTTTTTAGAGAAAGTTAAATAAGAACATTAAAGTTGAATTAAAAAAGTTGATTTCTTTTACTCCAAAAATATAAATTGTCAGTATACTTTTGTAATTCAATGCAGTCTTGGACTGATTGAATGTTTTTCCATATTTTTAAATCATCCGTAAACTGTAATGATTTAGAATATTGCAAAACATTGAGTAAATTGTTTATTAGCAACAAAAAGAGCAGAGGGCCTAAATTGGCACCCTCGAGAACTCCGGAATTAACAAGATATCTATGTGACTCACAATTATTATATACTATATATTGAATTCTGTCAACAAGACAAGATTCAATTAGATTTACAAGACTATCTGAAAATCCATACATTCTCAATTTCGACAAAAGCACATTACGAGACACTCTGTCAAATGCCTTTGAGAAATCCGTTATACATTATTACGATTTATGTTTTGGGCTATTAAAAATTATAGGCCACTTCTTGTCTTAAGCATTTATTTACAGCAATTTAATCTAACGATTTACAAAAACACAAGAACTATTAATGCGGAACACAAATTATTTATACACTAACAGGAACTATTTCTAACGACAAATACACTTTATTTATTTACATACGACTTCAACACGAATGATTTATATCGCGAGCTTCGCACACTTCAAGCTGGATTCCGGACTGTCCTGCCTTCCCGCTGCGCCGGCTTCTATATATCGCCGGGTGACTCATCCCGGAAGCTTCGAGATACCCTCGATTATTCTGGCAATGCTGACGCATCGCGTGCATTAACCCCGAGGTCGTTCTTGAAGGCTGACTCATTCGTCGCACGCGACCCGGCTTCAAGGTCGTTACAATATTAATTACATTTCGCTGTAAATTTTCATCTAGGGCTTCAGATACAGCCTCCGTGCAATAGATTTGTTACTGTAGAACGCTTATTAAGCAACAAACCATGTTGATTATCGCAAATAAATGTTTTAACATAATTAGATATTCGAGAGTGAAGTATAGATTCAAAAATTTTTGACACCGCTGTGTAATATAGAAATTGGTCTGGAATTTGTTACATCGGATCTTTGGCCGCTCTTATATTATCATGAAATATATCTGAATTGTGGCAGTGATTTGCAATTCTTGAAATTCTGAAGAGGGGTGAATTGAATGCATAATTTGTGCGACAAGTAGGTGTGCGGAAGGTAGACCTATGTCAATAATTATTGCAGCTGGAACTGCTAGCATTAAGCACTGAACTATCTGGGATGCATCAACTCCGCTGTTGATAAGCTTATATGTAAACAAAGCAGAGGTAAGAGATTCTCATTTTTCTAAACTGCAAAAATTGAATTCTTAAAGCATAGATGCATAAGATTTCGAAAGAGAAAAAACTCCGTGTTTTTTATAATATACTGCTCCACAAATGAACCGGACCATTTGCATATATATTGGTGCAATTTTTTAAAAATATTTTCAATAAGGAGTCATAGCGGTTTTGGTAACCTTTCAGGGATGTGTCCTATAATAGTATATTAAAGTATGAGTGGATAACAAGGTCAAAACACGCGCGGAGTTTTCGAGCACGACGGCGTAGCCGGAGTGCTCGAAATAGAGCAAGTGTTTTAAAGACCAGTTATCCACGAATACTTTACGTTTATTTTTTATTATACCTGCAATACTGGAAATAAATTACGCACTAAAAAGTTAGACATAATTTTTGTCGTGATAAATCGAGAGGGCATATTAATATTGCTACTATAGTTACGAGAATTGTTTACGTTTTTGTTGCGTCCACGTCCGTTGTTGCGTTCCAGTCGTTTTCTTGACACCTTTAAAACTCGGCGTGCTTTAATCGCTTGTTTTGCACGCTCAGGCGTGCTTTAAATGGCGATTCTGATGCAGGTATAATAAAAATTTCTTTTCATAATTTGGTTAAAATAAAACTATGTCCATTAATAAAATATTATCATTTTAAAATTTTCAATTTTGCCAATTTTGATAGCACATTGCATACAAAAGTAAGTCAAATCGTTGCCAAACATTTTTAAATGTTTCGAGGAGACACAAAAAACTATTAATTTTCTTTGTTTGTTCTTCTCTTATTTTTGTGAAATATGGTTTTTTATAATATTATTATTTTTTAATTTTATTAGTATGACTTTGTTAATTCTTCAGTTGATATTTGAAGATAGTGCTATTACATGTGCTTAATATGATTATACTAAAAACAAAGACCTTTATATATATTTTTTATGATGTATGTAACAAACATGGGTGGTCCAGTCATTTGTGGAGCAGTTATATTATTGTGATACATAAAGATCAATCATATTAAATTAAAATTAAAAGAAATAAAATTGGTATATTGATACAATCAAATTTAGAAAAATTAAAAAACGATTGTTGGCTAAATTGAATTTGGTAATACAGATTAAATAAAGATAAATTGGAATTTTATCTGGAAAGTTATAACATTTGAGTATTTCGTAATGGTGCTGGAAGGTAAGATAATGTTAATACGAGACAAATATGCTTGCTCTGAAATAAAATAATTGTAGTATGTATAGATCAGATTAGGTAATTTTAAAAGTGGGTAGCAATAATCGTACTATATAAAAGGAAAATTTTGTTTAAGAATATGATTGAATAACAAACTAAAATTATGTACAGACGTTTCTGAAAAAATCTATTTAGAACAAATAAAAAACTTTTTATGCCTTTATTTGTATGAGATTTGGTTATATGCAAATAAAAGGGGTTGTTAAAAATCTACGAGGTGAACATAAGCGAAAATGTAAACTAGAGTTGATGTGAGTATACAATCGGTGAAGAGATTGTGAATACAGTTTAATTAGCTACAAAGAAGAAGAAGACGACAATATTTGAATAGATTTGGATTTATTGGTGCATTGCAAGGTATAATTGACAGTCATTATTGGAGTTGAGGATTCTACAGAGGACTGGAATCAGTTTACTGGAGTTTGCTGGTGTGGCTGGTTACTACAGGATAGGAGCTGTGGATAAAGGAAATTAGTTTGGGTATTATCTGTTAGTTGGAGTTTACCACAGGCTGATGTTGGCGGTATTGTACGAGGAGTTCAAGGAGTGAAGGATCTGCAGGAGCCTGGAGTTTTGACTTTTGGGAGTTCTTTGGTTGTTTGAATGTACATCGAGGATAGGCTGACATTGAATTTAGCTGAGAAGTGTCAGGATCAGTGGTGTTTGAGTGAGTACCTGGAAGTTGAAAGGAAGTCAGCTTTGTTGTAGTTAGTTCTAATAAGGAATAAGAAAAACAATTAATTGAGTAAAATAAATTAATAACAGTACTTACTTTGGGTGAAATAGTCATTGATTTGTGAAAGGGAAAGGATATTTGTCAATTTGATAGTGTTGTGCTGTTATACTTGTTAAAAGTCAAACTGACATTTAATAACAGTCATTGGTTAACAATTCATATAAAATTTAGAATATCAAAGAATAGATAACTTGATTAATGAACCCACCCTAATGAGAGTCTCAAATGTATTGCATAATTTTAAAAATAGAATGGTATATTCATTGTAGATTTATATAGCACAAAAAGTAGTACTTGTCATCCCATATTTATGGCTATCCCAACGTGGAGCTATTGCATATTTATGGTCGCCCAACGTTGTGCTATTGACACTCCAATATGAATCTTGGATATTTCTTTTGCACTTTTTCAATTTCGTTCTTATGAACTTCGACGCACGGAGACCATATAATTGCGCCATATTCTAAAATGGGTCGAATATAAGAAGTGTATAACTAAATAAAAGATGATATACCTACCTAAGACGAAAACTTGCAGAATTGCGCAATATGAAACCCAGAGTCTGATAAGCTTTTTTAATGCAATTGTGAACGTGCTGATTAAATGACAACTTGTTATCGAAGACTACTCGCAAATGTTTAATACTATCATTCCTTGTCAGGTTGCTACCTTTGGCATTATAATTATAAAGAAACGGTGTAGGGCTTCGAGAGTATGAAATACAACTACACTTTGCGATATTGAGGTTTAAGTGGTTCCTTTTCGACCAATCCACAACACTATCAGGTCTTCCTGAAATTTTGAAAAGTCATTAAATGAAGAAATTACTCTGTAAATTTTGAAGTCGCCTGCAAAGGTTTGGCACTCAGAGTACTTTACACAGTTCGGTAAATCATTAATTAGTATACGGAAAAGAAGTGGCCCTAGATTCGACCCTTCTCGCATTACAGTTCCTTGATGTATTGCCATTATAGAATATTGTTTTCGATTCGAGAGATAAGATAGTATTAATTCTAAATATTTGTCTGAAATAGAATACGAATAAAATTTGTTTAATTATGTATCGTGGTGAACTCTGTCGAATGTTTTAGAAAAGTCAGTATATATGACGTCTAACTGTCCACCAACGTTTAACGCTTTGCTTCACTGTCTGAGAGAATGTGTATGTCTCGATTGAGCAGTTTCTTTTCTATGCTGATGTTGGCGCATACGTTAATAGCTTGTACTTCAGCCTGAAACATGTTACATAACTTTCCTAGACATACCTTTTCGTTCGTTCTAGGAGCCTATTCCCCCTTCAAACTTAGATCCATTAGTGTAAAAAATAATGTTCTTATTTGTTGGGGTTGGTAGTTGGTCCGGATCCCAACTTGTGTATACGGTAAAGTTTTTTTCAAAGTCATAGGCATAGGCACAACATACAGGGTGATCATTTGAAAACGATCCACCTTGTATATCTCGTGAACCACACTAAATATCGAAAAAAATGTATAAGTGTTTTTCTATACAGGATGGGGGACACACGAAAGCGTAATCTACGTCGCGCTAATACTCATCCCGCCCCACCCCCCATCCAACCTTGAACATCTTAAATGGCACTATGCCCTTTATGATACTTCAAATTAAAGGTCTTTTAAAATGCTATTTTTTACGCAAAGAAAATTAAAATCGATAGATTTGTTTTAGAGAAATTCAATATAACAATTAGGCAAAATAGCACAGGCCGTGCACAAACATTTAAATTTTAACGTAACTGTTCAAACTTTCCTCCATTTTCGGCTAACCACTGATAGAGTCTCTGTTCAAATCCTAATCTAACATTCTCAAATACCTCTCGTGGAATGGACCTACATTCGTGATTTTTCTTTGCCGTAGATCTTGAATATTTTCTGGCTTAGTTTTCTAAACGGTTGACTTTAAATGTCCCCAAAGAAAAAAATCTAGGGACGTTAAGTCAGGGGATCGTGGTGGCCACTCTATTGGTCCCCTTCTACCAATCCATTTATTCGGATAATTGTTGTTTAGCCACTGCCTGACCGGTAAAACATAATGCGGAGGAGCGCCATCTTGTTGAAAACGAAGCTCCTCTTCTGCTAGAAGTAATTTCCCTTCTTCATCACGTTGATTTTCTAGAGCCTCTATTATTAAAGGGTCGATTATATTTTCTAGCATATTCAAATAAATATTGCCATTTAAGTTCTCTGCTATAAATACAGGACCCATTATAGCATCTCCCAATATACCACCACACATTTATTTTTTGCGGTCATTGAGAATGGCCCTCTCTAAAGATGTGCGGATTTTCATCGCTCCAATGGCGACAGTTATGTTTGTTTACAAATCTACTAAGATAAAAGGTACATTCATCATTAAAGCAAATGTTTTTAAATACATTTGGATTGATGTTTATCATAGGTGTCATTGTTTCGCAAAATTCAATTCGTCTATCAAAGTCTTCTTCGGCTAATTCATGATAAATCTGCATCTTATACGGATAAAATTTGTTAAGTTTCATAACTTACTGAACTGCACCATATGAAATTTTAGTTATGGCAGAAATCCGGCGAAGGGAATTATTTGGATTTATTGCAAAATGTCCTAAAACTTCGATTTGCGCTGCTTCATGTACAACTCTAGGCTGATCTCTTTTTTTATTCGCAACAGATCCACTTTCTGTAAATTTCCCAACCAACTCCAAAATATACTTGTGTGAAACATGCTTGTCCGAATGATTTTCGTTGAAAGTAGCAGCGGTTCTTCGGGCACACTGATTTTCGGCACCGTAAATAAAAATCATTTCAATTCTTTCAGCTAACGTGTAAACCATTTTTTAAATTTCACAAAAATCTCCAACCGCAAAGTAAAACACACACAAACACTGTAATCACTGTAATATTAAATTTGCACAAAAGTCAAAACATCATTTAATTGTTTCTGCACAGCCTGCTATTTTGTCTAATTTTTATATTTCTTTAAATTTCTCAAAAACAAATCTATCGATTTTAATTTAAACGAACATCAACAATTATTATTGCCAAACACTTTGACAAGTACTGACAATAAAAACATCCAGTAGTTCATTATGACAACAGCCTGCTATGCGTTTTAATAGCTCCCTTTTGTTTTAATAAACTTAAACACTTTTCCCTTAATATCTCAAAAACGAATCAACCGATTTTAAATGCAAAACGTCAAAATGTAGGTAATACAAAGGCCTTTCAAATGAGGTATCACATAACCCCCCTTGCCATTTAAAATTTTTGAGGAAGAGGCTCTCGAGGGTGAGGGGATAAAACGTGTTATGTAACTCTTATGTAAAAATATGTTCCCCTCATTAATATTGTTGACGTGTCTCGGCGATTTCTTTAGAAATCCTTGTGCACCGAGATATTGGGGGTGGATCGTTTTCAAATGATCACCCTGTATATAAAATAATACCTCTTCCATTTATATCTTAACCCAAATATCTTCATTTTCGGTCTCATAATTCCTCAACCTTAAGCACTGAAATTTAGATTTTACAGCAACTAGGACTCCACCACCCCTTGATTTACCGGAATTGAGTTCACGGTCTCTACGAAAAACTAGAAATTCATTTGTGAATAACTCCTTATCAAACATAGAGTGGTAGAGCCAAGTCTTTGTCAATACGCCTACGTCATATTCGGAAAGAGTCGCAATTAAATTTAGTTTAAAAGTAGATATTACATTTAGTCACCAATCCTCGAACATTTTGGTAAATAATTTTTAAATGATGGGTCTTTGCATTAGTGGACATCGTTGAGGTCGGAAACTGATTTTGTTACGAATAAACATTCTGCGATCTTCTTTCCGAATCATAATCTTTCCATTTCTAGTTCAGACGAATTTAACATTTTGAGCTTTCTTATAAACACAACATTCAGCAAATAGTTTTCGGTTGGAAGGTGACAAGGATTCGTTAATATAGATAGGCTTGGGTAGCAAGGTAGCAGGATCCACATCCTTGGTGGTTAGGTTTCGCTTAAGACGCTTTCATTTCAAAAACCTTTCTTTGCTTAATCTACTTGTGAATTTCAGGATAATACCTCTAGGTTCATCAGAACGACGTAGATCTGGTCCGAGCCGGTGACAGGCGTCGATCAAGTTTTTGTCTGTGGCTAAGACATTTTCATCGTTTGTTTCTGGAACATCCTGGATTTTCACACTGTTCAACCAGTTATATTGCTCCAAGTGGTCGATTCGTTGTTTCATGTTGGCGTTTTCTTCTTTAAGTTCGACATTTTCAGCATTAAGGTGGTCTATCCCTTCAAGGTAACTAACCATTTGTTTATTCTTTTCCTTAATTAACTTTTTCAAATCCCGCAGTTGGTTAGAATTACAATCAAGCGAACTTTGGAAGCCATCGATTTTTGCGGACAATAATTTTTCTTCCCTAACAACTAATTTAAACGAGAATTTTATTGCGTCCAAAATTTTAGGGTTCAAAGATTAGGCTTGTTACATGACTTTTTATTACGGTGTCATTATGTGTACCTGTGTACCGCCCTTAAACGAAGGGTTGACAAGGTCTCGGCTAGCTTGTTTAACTATCGGCAAAATGTGGCGTGGTGTAAGGACTAGGCAATAACTGCTTCGAGATTTTGACATTGAACAGAAAGATTATTAAAAATTGGGCGCCTTGTCGTTACTCACAACACAAAAAACAAAACTAGCTACTTAATAATACGCCACCTACCTTGGGTACTTCACTGCATACCTAGATAACTCGTATAGCTAGAGGAGTTGCAGAAGAAAACACAACAAGAAGAAGACAAACTTTATTACTAAAGTGAGCTGCCTGCCCAACACAGGTTGCATAAACACACAGCGTACTAATCAGTCAAATGACATGAATTTAGAAATAGAGGTAGTAATGTTATTAACAATATATATGAGACTTAAGTATATTAATAGTGTCAATTAAAACTTGTTCAGCTAATTCCACTAAAATATTTGAATCTAATTTAAAATCATCGAAAAATTTTATTGTATTCGCACCTATCGTACCACGAGCACCAAACCATAGACCAATCACTGACCATTCACGATCACCAAATGTTTCTGCGTATTTTTCTTTATAAAATGGTATGCATTTTTCATAAATTTGACATTTTTCTTGATGAATTTTTAAATCTTGATCTTTGTCGTTTGTTTCGAATCTTATAGTTGGATCAATAATGTAAGCCTTTAATTTGTGATTGTCAAAGGCTATGATATCACTGAAACGATGCTGACCATTGTTGTCGACTGCATGTACTTCTTCAAAACAATTATAGTTTTTCTTACGAAGAAGTTCAGTAATTTTATGCTTAATCTTGTGATGTCTGCTAACTATCTGTACATTATTCGAAGGACAACTACCAGTGACATGCGCAGGCGTTTCTTTCTCTCTGTTGCATTTGCGACAGAGGATGGAGTTATACTTCGAACCAGGTACACCATTTAGATTGGCATAATTTATGTTTAGCTTTATAGCAGATACCCATTCCGAGGACGAAAGTGGTAGTTTATTGAATAAAAATCTATTAGATTTGGTATGTGTCTGAAAATGAATGACACCAATCCCTTGGAACAATTTGGAACACCAGTTATCAAAAGCTTGTTTTCGAAGTATCAAACGCATTTCTTTCCATGATGTGCCTTCAATTTTAAGCGACTGTTTGCATTTATTCATTTCTTCCACGAAGTTACAAATCTCGTGAAGTAGCCCATCTTCTACCTGATTAAGTTTTGATGCAATAGAGAAGTGTTGTAGATGGACTTCCCAGGAGCTTCTCATGACTGCTAAGCCGCGTAACTTACGAGGCGCGTAGAACATGTCATCATTTGTATGAGAAGGAAGTCCAATTATGTTCTTGACTGTTCTTCTAATCATGACATCAAGACTGTTTGTTATATATGATGGAATTTTATTGAGTGGAGCTGACTGCAAGGCATATGTAAGCGTTGGAAATATGTATTGGTTAATAATATTAAGCTTTTGGTCAGGTTTTAGTAGGCTTGTTGTGGCTAAGTTCGTTAAATTTCTATCAAGGTTCGTCACAACTTGGTCATCAAAAATAAGTTCATTAGAGAAACTGCAACCTAAATAGCGGATACGTTCGTTTGGTTGTACGCAGTTTATTACATTACCATCGCTAAGCGTGAGAGGACTAGTACTCAGTTCTCCTTTTATTAAATTTATTGCTTGACTCTTCTTAGGATTTATTGACAAGCCTATTTTATTAAACAAATCCTGTGTCAGTTGTATGACTCTAACTGCAGAATTTACGGAATTAGCAGTGATAGCTTGGTCGTCAGCAAATCCTGAAAGACAAAGTGCATCATAGGTATTAGATAGTTTATATCCATACATTTCTGCGAAAGCTGAATCACATAATTCATTATATATAAAGTTAATAGCCAAATTGAACAATATTGGTGACGTTGGACCACCTTGAGGTACACCTCTGAGTATTTTAATTGGATTGCTTTCATTTTTGCCAAGGTTGATTTTAACTGTGTTCATCTGAAGAAGGTTCATTATTAATCCGCTAAGGTTATTTGACACTCCACTAGCATTCAATGATTGCCTAATATGTTGATGTCCTATTCTGTCAAATGCTTTTGAAACGTCTAGAAATGACACAACGCAGTCTCTTTTCTTGGATTTCGCATTTAAAAGACAACCATTAATTACTCGTGTGTTGATATGACAGCCAGGTATTCCTGAGACAAAACCACGTTGATTGGAATTGATTATTATCTGTTGTCTCAATTTTTTATCAATAGCTTTTTCAATAATTCGACGAATAACAGAATAGATTGTTATCGGTCGCCAATTACAAACATCGGTTTCATCACCACCTTTATCGATAAAAACCAGACGACCTTCTCTAAGTTTGGATGGGACAAAAGACGTACGCATCATAATATTCGCAATTGAAGTAATTGCTTGCGATATTCTCAGTTTTTTAACTGTTCTAGCCAAAACTCTGTCTGGTCCTGCTGATGTATCAAAATTAATTAACTTTATTTGTTGTTCTAACTCTTGAACTGAAAACCATACGTCATCATGTAATTCATTCGTATTATATGAATCCAGTGTTAAATTATTCACGCATTCAAATATTTCTTTGAAATGTGATTCCATGTTCTTAATGTCAATTTGACAATGTCTTAAGTTACCGTTGTTCATAACACTTCTTACCACTCTCTTCCTCTGGTTGTAGTAGTGATATTGCGCAAGCTCGAATGAATATGTTGCATTTCGTCGACTCCTTGCTTTTGCATCTGTTCTTTGGGGGTTACTTGATTTAGAGTATTTAGCCAAATTATTTTCTTTGCGACTTTTTCGTAGACGATAGTATTTCACATTTGGGTGGATTGGACCTGATAACTTTTCATTTGCTTTGAACAGAAATTCAAGAAAGGAAGACACTTGCCCATCAAACTGGTCAAATAATACATTATCATTATTCTCTAAGGTAGAGAAAATGCGACACCAGTGACTACATTCGGATTCTAAACTATTTTTTTTATTTGTAGAGGTAGATTTAGATGCTTCAGTGCTTGAAGGGGTTTGTGGTGTTAATAATTTTGTCGACAAACGTGTACGCCGAAGAATATTGTTTGTTGTTTCAGAATTAGCTTCCTTAGCATGGGTGCTTCGGTGAATTTTCATTCCACGAGCAGTCGAAAAGTGTTACGGTATTAAATGCTCCGATCGACATTGATCGAGAGCACTGCCAAAAATCGGGTACAAACTACAGGGTTCGCCGGTTTTCCCTAGAAATCACAGATCTTAATGTGTTGGAGCAGATTTTGTTGCTCCGATTCCTCGCACTTAGCTCAGTCAGGAAGGCGTGGTTCGAGACGAATGAAAAACCGACGGGTACTTACCCTAAAGCTTGCTTAAAAGAATTGCCAAAGGACGCCACTCGTTTTGATGAATTAACAGCCCTCGTGACCCAAAACGAGAAATGCCACAGAGCTTTACCCACGGAGTACTGGGTTGGCTACAAACTGCCTGCTCCTCGCCGTCGCTCACCAAGCTCCCTCCAGGCCGGCTGGTACAAAATGCAGGGTGGCCGTGAAACAGATAGCTTACCTTAAAATTGGCTACCCTCCTAGAAGATCAACACAAAAGGAAACTGACACTAGCCCAAGTCTTAGGGCTTGCTTCTCAAAAGAGACATGTTTTGGCTTTACACTTAGTACAGGTGGCCTTGGCCAATTACGGGTGGAAGACCCCAAAGGTTTCTCAAATGCTACTAATAAAATAGGCTGTCTTTAACAAATTAGTATTTAATAATCAAAACACACAATGAATTTCAAGTTGGTTTTACATACGATACACCCTAACTGAAAAGTTATCGGGATCCCAGCCAAAGTTAACTTAACTATTAAGATTCAAAATAAGAAACAAATCGTTATACAAAAAGAAATGACAGGGATAATTTCCCAACGGTACACAAATAATGAGACGATAAAACTTCTCTAGCGGCAAAGTTACATAAAATGCGGCACACACTATAGATACGGCACTTCCGCGAAGCACTTAATTGCGTAATCTAATTAAAGTTTAACATTACCTTGAATAGCCAAATCATGGTTATCTGGACATGACGGGGCTGGCCTGGTGATTGCTCGGCGACGAAGCTCGAAACAGTGACAGCAGCATAGAAGAGGATGGAGTCGAAAATTCGGCCGAAATGGTAGCTGAAGATGTCAAAAAGGGCAGCGATGCGGATCCACGACATACACAGGATTTGCAGATGCAGAGTGTGCAATAAAGCACTTACGAGGCTTAATCGAGAGGTGTCTCCTTCAAATTTGCAACGGCACAATCTCCAGTACGAGGAATTACTTCGGCACGATATACACACGCCTTATTTGGATTTGCACTAAGGCAAACTGTCCTCCCCAAAATCCAAAGGGGCAAAGGACACGATAACGGGCGCCTGGAACCAAGGTTTACGTCAAGTAACGCCCGCACTTGCCACTAGAATCTTAACAATCACTGGCCACAGGGCACTCACAAATGTTCTTAATGAAAACGAAATTCGGGACTAAAACCGCCGCCGCCCGCGGAAGACGCGAGCGACGGGGGACGATTTTTACACCACTCTCTTGCTTGAAGGCTCGTTACTTATTCATTCGAAATTTAGAAGCGAAACAATGATTACCCCTCCGGGCCGGAATAATGCATCTCTCTTGAGCAGTGACAAATGGAATTTTCTGTCTCACATATTGCACAACGAAATGTAAGGTTGCCAAAGTATTCCGGGGAAGTCCCGGTTAAAGCACAAAGAAAACGGTTCCCACGCACTTGCCACGCCACGTACAGAAATTCCATAAGCTTAAATATCAGATTGCAAGGACAACAAGAAGCAATACGCGGAACTCGAAGCGTTAACCCGCATTATCGGCAATACGAACTCAAAGAAGGAATTCACGGTCACGAGCATCTGGACGCTGGCTAAAATGAATTCGAATATAAACTTGTACAGGGCCGAATCCAGTGAAATTTTAAATAGAATCTTTTCAGCCCAAGTTCACTAATAACACCCTATAGTGGGATTAATGACAATAGAGACTTAACGAGGTCGACATGATCTAACAAAAGGTCTGCTTACATACATCACACGTTACACATTTAGCAATATTATGTAGAGGCACATTTAATTGAATTTCTGGATGTATATCATTGGCATCAGCGTGTATTTTGTTCAAATCATGTTTTGCTGTTAAATCTGAATCCTCGTCATCAACTTGATTTAATTTCGGAAATCCAGAACAGTTTGAATAGCAATAGGGGCATTTAATTAAACCCAATAATCGCAGTAACACATGGACTATATGCATAAGCATTTAGGCCAAGTGGCAGCAATTAATGTTTGTATGACCGTTACCTAACAAATAAAATAATAAACCATAAATAGAGATTAACTCACAAATAATCAAGTCACAAAATGTTAATTATAGCTTAAATTCCAACTTCACGACAACATATGTGCTATCGCAATTGACATAAACGCACAACGCCAAGGGCGCGGCTCATTTGAGATTATAAAATGCACCCATATTTCAGCAATTTAGAAATAATTACATCCTCGCTCATTAGCGCTAAAAATGACTTAACCAAAAGAGTGATTAAACAAGCTTCAGTTTGAGTCCCTAAGGCTTTAGTTGATCTGAACAATTGCAGCAATTACCTTTAATTGTTGCTAAAGTGCAACGATCGCAGGGAAGGTCCTGGTGCGTTGCATTTATCCATAAAGACTCTAAGCCGGATGTGGCTGCATAATTGTTAGAATCCCAAGGTCGCCAGTTAAGAAGAAAGCGGCACAGTATTCGGGAATTCCGGGTCCACGTGTGGAAGTCAAAATCGGAGTAACTGAATAAGCCTCAGGAGAGTTTTCAAGTTAGTCCATAGGAACCGTAGTCTAGCCCATAGTTGTCGAATTTTATTAAGTCTTATGTGAGCCCTTAACTGCCGGTCTAAATATTAAAATTGGAGTGCGAAATTAAGCTAGAAAAAGCATTCTTACCGAACGGTGTTCTCGGAGTATTTGTGTAGGAAACGTGTAGTAGTGATTTCAGTTTTAAGAGGCGCAGAGGAATCCAGCCTAAATATTGGGAATCACTTACGCAAAGATACAATTAGATGAGCATTCTTACCAACGCTGAAACGGCCTTGTTTGTTTAAGAGAACTAGAACAGCTTCAGTTTGCTAAACAACTTATATCCGCAAAGCGTGTCTCTCGAAAAATCAATACTAATTGAGCAATTTCGCTGTTTTCCAGCGCTTACCATCAATCGAAAATTCGCAAACATGCCACGACAGGAAAACTGCATGTGTTTATCTCTCAAAGCAAACGCTTGCTGCGATTAACCTGAGTTCTCTTGCTACAATATTAAGCTATAGGATGGTCCGAAAGAGGATGTTAAATGCCTCAACGCGCTATTGAAATGAAATTGAAACGGGGCGTTACACCCCTAACTTCATTAGCAACAGCATAGCATGTCGCGCTGAATACAAACTAACTGCACTTTGACTCTCCGCCACCCTTTTTACTAACACAATCTGATTAGCATGTCTTACGTTACTTCACATATCCGAGCATTTATTAAATCATAGTAGCACTTATCATTTTAAATCATAACATCGAATTCGTTTTTGGAACCTATTTGCTATTCGTAGTCTAATTAAATTATAAATTACTTAACAATTATGGCTTATAAATCTATCAATGGTTAATTCTTATAATACTTCTATCTGTAGCGATTAATAAAGTGCCAATTCTGTTCATCCATTATTTTTAATTAATTAACATTTATTTAATAATAATAAAGAAGCATACCATTTCAATAGATAGATAGATTTCTTGTTACTCTTGGAACATCCTGTATGTAATTTGATGATAATTAGTGCTACGGATAATGTTTTACATTTCTTTTTTAACATTTTATTTTAAAAAGTAGGTTTTTTTAATTAATTTCGGTGTGCGAAGTGCCACTTTTTTTCACTCTTTGATTTTAATATAGAAATAAACGATTCTAATTGGAAGTTTCCTTAGTGACCAGAACTGACCAACGCACTTGACTAAAATGAAGGCAAATACAATTCTATACAAAATAGGCTTGGATTTGAATTTTTAATGAAATTTAAAAAAATCTTGTCGACAACTCGTGTGGAACGAGTGTGGAATATTAAACTCCGCTGCGCCTCGTTTAATAACCCTCACACTTGTGAAAAAAGTTGCACTTCTAACACTTGTGGTCTAAATAACTATTAATTGCTATGGAACTGCTGCTGGAAACACTTTCTATGCGCTGATTCGAAAGGAGGCACAGAAAGTAAAACACGTTCTGTTCGTCCTTAAACGCTTCGTCAAACTGACAGTTAACAATTTTTAACAAAACAAGCTGATTTA
Source organism: Agriotes lineatus (assembly GCA_940337035.1). Lineage (NCBI taxonomy): Eukaryota > Metazoa > Arthropoda > Insecta > Coleoptera > Elateridae > Agriotes > Agriotes lineatus. Next base: position 41,374 of record CALNHX010005621.1, on the reverse strand, counting down.
TAGCAACTAGATTACGCCTTACCTGTTTTGGATTATCTTTGAAGTACTAAATTACGTACTATTAAACAGTTTTTAAACTTATTTAATTAAACTCGTAGAGAAAAATCATCTATTTAATGCTCACAGACAGTTATTTTTTCACCTCGTACTCTTGTAACTCTTTCTACGGTCGGGTTGCAAACGATGCACTCGGTGCAGCAAATTCTACTTTATATGCTTATTATACAGATGACTATTTCGACTTCGAACCTACATTTTATCACTCGCACTTCAGTTATTTTCACTAAGGAAAGCTCAGCGCCAATAATACAACTCCGTCAAGATTTTATAAACCACCTAGTCGCAGTCTATTAGCCATTCCAGAACCTCATTATAATAGCTATTTATGAATCAAGTTGTTAAATTGAAGTGTTTTAGGCGCGTAACGTGTTTTGTCAAACGAAACCGAAGGTCGAGTTTGACATCGCGTCAAGTGCCTGAAAATTTTTTGCAAGGCCTATCATACAAGATTTTTTGCACTACTAGTTTCAGAACGCACCGTTATTGGCCTATCTTTAGGTCGTGAAGTTGATTTTCTCCACCACGGGAGAGAAAGTAAAATAAACCATTTTCACCGTGGTAACTAATAAATTGCTAAGTTACCAAACATGACTATTTTAATTTTGACGTTTTAAAGAGCTGTATTGTCAGGTTGACAGTTAAAATATTTTCGAAATTTGTTGAGAATTTAGGTATTTAGCCGTTTGGTAGTGCAAAAAATAATATATACACCTCGGTAGCGAATCGTCTTATAACCTTCGCGCTTTAGATACTAATATGCGCTCAGGCTATAATACTGCGCTTCGCTACCTTAATGTATAATATACTATTATCTACTTTGCATAAAAATAATCAGAAACTTTGAATTTTGACATTTTACAAATAAATAAAGGAGATGTTTCGATGTCTTTCATTTGAAAAGAACAATGCAAAAACAGTGCCTTAAACATCAGAGGCAGGAAACCGGATCTAAAGTAACCCGAACTTAATTTTTTTTAAGTAGTTCTGCCGTTTTCTAAAATACCGCTTTAGGTCTCTACGTATTCCTCGAAGCTGTTATGAAGATGCTTTAGAATAAATTTCATGAAAAAATTACTTGATATTCCTTTAGGTAATCCACTCAGGTCACTTGAGACCCGGTTTCCGCCTTTCGCGTTGCATTGTTGACGGCTTACTTGTTTGTTGCTTGCCCAAGAAGCACTATTTTTATATGTAGCATTGTGTGGATAACAGTCATATAGCCGTTATAGAAATACTAGTTGGTGTTAGAAAATCTGGTGTGATACACTCGCACAACTTCCTTTTGCAGTGATCTTATAATTAGACAAAAATTTGATTTTGAATTTTTAAGCATTTGTCAAAAATGTTCAAAAATTACAAATTTTACAGAAACCGTACAAAATAGAGCGTCAGTTGAAGAGACAAATTTTCTCTAAAATTTTAAGCTGAATTCAAAAATGTAATAACATACCGAGTGTTTTATTTAAAATAGGAGTTAATAAAAAAAACCAAATAAACCCATTTAGATGTACTTAACTGGAAAATCACCTATCTCACATCAATACACATTAAAAATGTAATAAAAATGTAAAGTTTGAAAAAATCATTATTGAATATACATAAATTATTCCTGTATGTCAAATGTATTACCTTTTTCAGTTTGCAGGTCAATAATAATAAAAGTTATGTTATGTTATTATGTGCCAGTATTTATTAGAAGTACAAAGATTGTGGTAGTTCGAAATTGATAAAAACAATTAAATTCGATTCTGCTCTCTAGAGACCCATTTCCGCCTTCCGCGACACTGAAATTATTTCCGCCGGGCGAGGTTTAATAGACCCCATTACAGCAATGTTTTCAGTGCTTTAATAATCACGTTAAAACACCAAAGTGGAATTTTACGTGTACCAATAAACGCCCAGGGAACAGCTATATCACAATCTTCTGGCTCAATTCATATTGTGTCTCATCTACGAAGTTGCCGTAGCATAGCAAGATTATGACGTGCAAACAAAATCATTTAAAGATTACCTAGTACAGCCTGTTGTCTATCTTTAGGCGGTTTTAAAAATTCTGGACTTGTTAAAAACGAAATCTGAAGTTACTAAACAGTCCCATTAACTTGTATTTAAATGTACATGACGCTTGATCAACAGTTCATAAGCTTCTTGTGTGCCATTGGCACTCTTTATTAAGCCAATAATGGAATATTAGTTCGTTTACTTTAAAATATTGTGTAATGAAAAGTTGTGATTGAAATTTGTATTTCTACAATTTTTGTGATTCTGAGCAACTTTTGATAACTTCTTTCGATAAAATTAAGAGCCTACTATAATTTTTCAATTATTTGCATGTATTTTTTATCTCAGTGGGCTACCGGTTTACAGAACAATTATTTAAACTTTAATTTTTACTTTCTTTTACAACAAAGGAAGTATTGGATTCACCCCAAGAATTCGAAATTGAGTTTTCAACATATCTTCACGTTTTAGAGCGGTCTAGGACATTTGGGCGCTGCCGTCTGGGCGTGGCCGTTTGGGCGCGTGGACACTTGGGCGCGAGACACTTGGGCCCGAGAAAGGGTCAACGTTGGGATTTAGGAACACATTAAGTGCAAATAATTTAAATTTGTCATAAATGAACAAACATTTATTAAATCATTATTTATCCTGAGAAGTTAATGTAATTAATCAAACAATATTAAAGGAATAATCCAATTATTTATTGAAACCGTTATGAGATTAATTTTAAATAAGGTGGTAGTAGATACCTATATTAGATGAATTTTGAAATAAATCCGAATAGAAATAAAGAAGGTAGTATATTAGAAAGGTTTGGAAATAATTCTGAATACATAAAAAAGACAGTAGGTTAGATATGAAATAATAATTCTGAATTGAAATAAAGATGGATATAAATTATATATAAGCGTTCAAAATAATTTTAAATAGAAATACGTTTATTGTACTGGTAAATGAATAATACTATGCTATATTTAACGGATTGACGCTTCAAATGTTTAATATGTTTCTAATATGTGTTCTGTTTGGACCGAAACTAGTCGACTTCGAGTTTTTAAATTTTAAAGTAATCAATTATTTTCGTTATGTTATGAACTGACTAACTGAAGATAAGAGCAGAAATAAGAATAATAATATAAAAAGATTAATTTTAATAATCAAAATTTATTCTTGCCATCTTTACCATTATAATACATAATATATTATTCTTAAAGTAACATATATACAATTTTTTAAAATATAAACAAGAAGCACCTACGCATTTATTTCATAATTGTACGAAATACCTTTTAAAAATTCTACAATGTTCCTATTGTTTGCGCCGTCTACATGATTATATTGATTATTATAATCTTCAACCAAATTTTTTATTCTTCTATCAGCCTGGATAAATTTTTGTTGTTTTTAGGAGTGAGCTCATTTCCCGAAAGTAACTGTTCATAAGCAACATCTCTCTCTCGTTGAACAGTTTTCAGGCTGTCGATGAATCTCCAAATAAGTGGATGGTTCATCGATAGCTCTCTTTGTACCCAATCTCTATTCGTTTATTCTTTGTTACTTATTATTTTAATGTAATAAATCTCCGCAAAAGATTTGTTAGTATTTACCGGAAACTTAAAATTTCTAACTTATTTTCGTCGAACCTACTTATATTAATAAAATTTTCGACAATTAATATTTCTATACTAAATTTTGGCCCCCCGCCACCACATTGGACGTGCTTTAGGTAATTTTCGTTATTTAAAATAAATGTTTAGACCTATTAATAGTAAAGCCAGCTAATACTAATATACTTTTATTAATTTCCTCGCGCCCAAATGTCTCGCGCCCAAGTAGCCCTGCGCCCAAGTGTCTTCGTTCCCAAACGGCCGCGCGCAAATATCTGGCTCCGGTTTTAGGGTCCCCTGAACCCAAAAAACATATTAGTCTGTGTGTGTGTGTGTGTGTGTGTGTGTGTGTGTGTGTGTGTGCGTGTGTGTGTGTGTGCGTGCGCGTGCGTGTGCGTGTGCGTGTGCGTGTGCGCGCGTGTGTGTGTGTGTGTGTGTGTCTGCGTTTGAACAGAATATCTCAAAATGAAGAGAGGTCTAGCGTTGAAACTTGATACATAAGTTTTGTGTACTATCTAGATGCGACAGCCAGCTTTTGAAGAAAATCGCATAACTGGAACAGCTTTTTTCGATTTTATCAAAAACGGCTTGAACAATTTTTTTCAAACGTTACATTTTTATTACATTTTTAATGTGTATTGATGTGAGATAGGCAATTTTCCAGTTGAATACCTCTAAAATGGGTTTTTTATTGACTTCTGTTTTATAGGGCATTATAGACAACTAATGAAATTGAAAATCTTAAACTTTGGCCATGGATTTTATGAGTAAGAGGGACTACAACTATAATATTTACACTGTGGTATCACTTCCGGTTATACCAAAACTCGCTATCAACGCTTTTAAGTAGAAATCGGACACCTAAACTAGAGCAACCTGTCAATCAAACGATTAAATTAATTGACCTAATTAAATCCGCGGTTTAACCTAATCAATTTCGCGGATTGCTCTAATTAATTTTGATATGTGTTACTGATTAAATTACGCATTAGCTACTGATTAAATTACGCGGCGGCCATTTCTTAATTTGCTTCCGGAATTACGCGGCGGCCATTTTCAATTTTCGCGCGAATATTTGAATTTGAAATTTTTCAGATTTTTTGAATTTAAACTTCCCGGGGGTCGGCCATCTTGGTTTTCTGCGCGCGCACTTCTCTCGGCTGCCAGTTTTAATTTTAATTTAGCTCCCGTTTTGAATTTCAAATTGGTGAATCTATCTCTCTTGTACTCATAGGGTGTTGGTTGTCTCTCTTGCATTCACAGGATAGATGTTTAATTTAAAAAAATCTCTGGCCGACTCGGATTTGAACCCGCATCCACATCTGGGCTGCATCGATCTATGCCGCTAGACCACGGAGCGCTACGGATTTTAATGTGTTAACCTGAATGTCACTTCACTTTTGTGTCGTCAAGCTTCCATATTTTAAACTAAATATTTCTTGAAAATTATAATTTATAACAGCTGAATTGCATCGTCTATAGTTTTAAAAGCCTGATAATAATTTTAAAAAACTGGTTTCGTAAGTGGTTTGTATGGAATTAATTATTTTTATTTTTATCAATCGGTCCAACAGGTCGTGGCCTGTCGTATAGCAGACAAGAGGTTTGGCCTGCAGCTGTTGGATCCTCTATAAAATTCAAACAAACTTTTCTCGATGGCCCATAGGCCTATGATCTTGTTTTAAATTATGCTCAAATTTTATCATAATATCAATTTAAACTTTGTCTGAAGAAATTACAATTAGGCGTTTTTAATTTGCTTTCTCTTTTTGCTTTGCATTATGGGTAGGAACAAGCTTTGCGCATACACTGCAGCCCGTCGGTAGCGTTGGATTTGATTACGTCACGCCGAGGTCTTCCGTCTCACTCATCGCAGCTGTTCTCTCTCGCTCGCATTTATTTAATTTTATAAAAAGCTTTTTGCGCCGCCCCCAAGTCGGATTTGAACCCTAGTTGTCAAGAGATTTTCATGTTTGGCTTTTATTTTATAAGTAAAGCGGCTAAAATTGTGTTATTATATCGATCAAAACTGGTTCATGGAACTATTACTCAACAAAGTTAAATAAAATTCGTCGTCGGTATTCATATTTGTTGTAGGGACAACTGTCGGAATCCACAAGTTGAACGTATCGTTATAATTTCTTCTATTTCGTACTCTCAAATTTCATAAACGTATGTCCCAACGAAGCTTCTTTGCTGCTCATTCAGTATGAATACACTTACCTTGGTTTAATGTCTCGGCACATAAAATAAACATAAGTTTGTTATGCATTCTATATGGTAATAAAAGATGATATAAATCAGCTGGGGCGACAAAATTAAGCATGAAAAACACGTTTTCCACGGCGAATTTTATTTATTTGAAAAAATCAATGTATCTGCCTGGGTTTGAACTACGTATCTCCGTATTGAGAGTCCGACCGCTGAGCTAGCGGGGGCTTGTTGGTTTGCTGCGAAACTGACAGGAATGAGGTTGTCTTGCCATACGCCTATAATTTTTAAGCACAATGTATTATAGTTACTTTGAAGCACACCATTTATAAATCGCACCAGTCAAAATTAAAATAAATCACTAGGTTTTGGCGAGGGTCGGCATCGAAATGACAATTTAATAATAATTTTCAAAGTACATTACCCTAACTTGTTGCAATTTTAGTAAGGTTTGAATAAAAACAGCAATTTAATTGAAAAATATTCTGCTACAATTATTTCGAAAAGCAAAATTTCAGTTAAGTAGGCTCGTTGTGCCTTTTTATTACAACGTTTTATCATAAATATTATCGAAACTATTTAAAAATTTTAGATTCACGGTAGATTGATCGATATAATGTTACAATTTCGCATTTTTATTACAAAAGTTCTTGTACTTTTGATAAAAATGGATGTATGTTGACCCCAAATTAACATAAATTTGAATAAAAACACGCAATTTTATTGAAAAATCTTCTGCTACCATCATTTCGATAAACAAAATTCAAAAGTTCTTGTAAAATTTATCAAAATATACACGTGATGACCACAAATTAACACAAAATTTGAATAGAAAACACGTATTCCACATCATTTCACTTAAAAAATTATCACAATTCGTTTTACAAAACGATTTATACTAACGAAAATGATGTAAAAACAGTTTTAGAGTTATTTCTAAGCATAGTTTTGCAAATATTTTACACTTTTTTATAAATTGCAATGCTCGAAATTCAAATAAATCGCAATTTATTAAATGACATCACGCACTTATGAAATCAAAGTTTGATGTATATGAATTTTCGCCACTTTGTATCTGTAAAATAGCTTCAAACCGTAATATTTGAATAAAAGACACGCAATTTCGTTGAAAAATCTTCTGCCACCATCATTTCGATAAACAAAACTTCAGTTACGTAGGCTCCTTGTACATTTTTATTACAAAACTTCTTGTACAATAATTGCTTAAATATGTATGTGATGACGACAAATTAACTCAAAATTGAACAAAAATCACGCAATTACACATCATCTCACTTAAATATTTACAAAAATCGACATGTCACATAAATTATACAAAAATGACATTTTAATTCAACACGCAATGAAATTTTAATAAAAAATATGCAATTACACATCATCTGACTTAAAATTATCACAATTCGTTTTACAAAACGATTTTATAATAACGAAAATAATGTAGAAACAGCTTTAAAGTTATTTCTAAGCATGATTTTGCAAATGTTTTACACTTTTTTATAAAATGCATCGCTCAAAATTAAAAGAAATCACAATTTTTAAATTATATCACGCTATTATGAAATCGTAGATTAATTTTTTGAAATTTTACATGTTGTATCTTTAGAATAACTTCAAATACTATAATTTAGCTTTTAGATTTTGTAATGATTGCAGATTCGTGAAAAACAAAAGCAGAGTAGAAATAAAAAACACAAACACTTTGTAATAAACAAATATATTGTTCTTATTTCGCATAATACTTAATAATATAAAAATAAATGTACAGCTGAATGTCTTATTTTCTAAAAATCTCCTAGCCAATGTAGAAAACTGTAGTTTGAGGTGCACATTTCAAATTAAAAAGGCTGCAAGTAATAAAATCAGAATTCGTTTACATGGGGTCGTAGAAGAAATTTCATTGTAGCATTTTAAAGTTTAAGACGCTCCCAATCCAGAATTCCATTCGTTTTTGATGTTCATGATCTCTGCCTTAGAGGTGTTTTTCTAACGGCCCTTTTTTGGAAGTGCTTCCTAATCGACGTTTTTCTGACTGCACCTTTTTGATGTGGACTGGGATGAGCAGCTGGTGTTTTTAATTTATATTCTAAATCGGACTCGCAGTTATCAGTTTCCATTTCGGTTTTTCTTGTAGTACCAGTCGGGGCTGGCACCTTTTGCTGTTTAGGTTTAGCTAGCAGCACATGAGCAACGTTAAGGTCTTTGATGTAATCAGCAAACTGTAGGCGTCCGGGTGGATTAATGGTTTTTCTAGGCCTCAGAGTGTCGTGAACTAAATCGACTATGTTAGACGCCGGTAAAATTTTACCCTTTATAGTAACCGTACTCTTGTGATCCCAGCTCACATCGTTTGAGGCACTCAAAATACGTAGGAAAACTTCAGCTTTCTTCTTAAAGGTTTTGGGAAGTGTAGAATAATTGTGTAATTACATATTTTTTTATTAAAATTTCATCGCGTGTTGAATTAAAATGTCATTTTTTGTATAATTTATGTGACATGATGTCGATTTTTGTAAAACGTTAAGTGAGATGATATGTAATTGCGTGATTTTTGTTCAATTTTGAGTTAATTTGTCGTCATCACATACATATTTAAGCAATTGTACAAGAAGTTTTGTAATAAAAATGCACAAAGAGCCTACGTAACTGAAGTTTTGTATATCGAAATGATGGTGGCAGAAGATTTTTCAACGAAATTGCATGTCTTTTATTCAAATATTGCGGTTTGAAGCTATTTTACAGATACAAAGTGGCGAAAATTCATATACATCAAACTTTGATTTCATAAGTGCGTGATGTAATTTAAAAAATTGCTATTTATTTGAATTTTGAGAGATGCAATTTATAAAAAAAGTGTAAAATATTTGCAAAATTATGCTTAGAAATAACTCTAAAACTGTTTTTACATCATTTTCGTTATTATAAATCGTTTTGTAAAACGAATTGTGATAATTTTTTAAGAGAAATGATATGGAATACTTGTTTTTATTCAAATTTTGTGTTAATTTGTGGTCATCACATGCATATTTTAATAAATTTTACAAGAACTTTTGAATTTTGTTTATCGAAATGATGTTCGCAGTAGATTTTTCAATGAAATTGCGTGTTTTTATTCAAATTTATGTTAATTTGGGGTCAAAATACATCCATTTTTATCAAAAGTACAAGTACTTTTATAATAAAAATGCGAAATTGTAACATATCGATCAATCTACCGTGAATCTAAAATTTTTAAATAGTTTTGATAATATTTATGATAAAACGTTGTAATAAAAAGGCACAACGAGCCTACTTAACTGAGATTTTGCTTTTCGAAATGATTGTAGCAGAACATTTTTCAATGAAATTGCTGTTTTTATTCAAACTTTACTAAAATTGCAACAAGTTATAGTAATGTACTTTGAAAATTATTATTAAATTGTCATTTCGATGACGACCCTCGCCAAAACCTAGTGATTTATTTTAATTTTGATTGGTGCGATTTATAAAACGTGTGCTTCAAAGTAACTATAATACATTGTGCTTAAAAATTATAGGCGTATGGCAAGACAAGCTGATTCCTGTCAGTTTCGCAGCAAACCAACAAGCCCCCGCTAGCTCAGCGGTCGGACTCTCAATACGGAGATACGTAGTTCAAACCCAGGCAGATACATTGATTTTTTCAAATAAATAAAATTCGCCGTGGAAAACGTGTTTTTCATGCTTAATTTTGTCGCCCCAGCTGATTTATATCATCTTTTATTACCATATAGAATGCATAACAAACTTATGTTTATTTTATGTGCCGAGACATTAAACCAAGGTGAGTGTATTCATACTGAGTGAGCAGCAAAGAAGCTTCGTTGGGACGTACTTTTATGAAATTTGGTAGTACGAAATAGAAGAAATTATAACGATACGTTCAACTTGTGGATTCCGACAGTTGCCCCTACAACAAATATGAATACCGACGACGAATTTTATTTAACTTTGTTGAGTAATAGTTTCATGAACCAGTTTTGATCGATATAATGACAATTTCAGCCGTTTTACTTATAAAATAAAAGCCAAACATGACAATCTCGTGACAACTAGGGTTCAAATCCGACTTGGGGCCGGCGCAAAAAGCTTTTTATAAAGTTAAATAAATGCGAGCGAGAGAGAACAGCTGCGATGAGTGAGACGGAAGACCTCGCCGTGATGTAATCAAATCCAACGCTACCGACGGGCTGCAGCGTATGCGCAAAGCTCGTTCCTACCCATAATGCAAAGCAAAAAGAGAAAGCAAATTAAAAACGCCTAATTGTAATTCCTTCAGACAAAGTTTAAATTGATATAATGAAATTTGAGCATAATTTAAAACAAGCACATAGACCTATAGGCCATCGAGAAAAGTTTGTTTGAATTTTATAGAGGATCCATCACCTGCAGGCCAAATCTCTTGTCTGCGATACGACAGGCCACGACCTGTTGGACCGGTTTTTTAAAATTATTATCAGGCTTTTAAAACTATAAACGATGCAATTCCGCTGTTATAAATTATAATTTTTAAGAAATATTTAGTTTAAAATATGGAAGCGTGACGACACAAGAGTGAAATGACATTCGTGTTAACACATTAACATCCGTAGCGCTCCGTGGTCTAGCCTAGATGTGGATACGAACGTCGCGGGTTCAAATCCGAGTCGGCCAGAGATTTTTTTAAATTAAACATCTATTCTGTGAATGCAAGAGAGGCAACCAACACCCTATGAGTACAAGAGAGATAGATTCACCAATTTGAAATTCAAAACAAGCGCTAAATTAAAATTAAATCTGGCAGCCGAGAGAAGTGCGCGCGCAGAAAACCAAGATGGCCGACCCCCGGGAATTAAAATTAAAAAAATGTAACTTAGAAAAAATCTGAAAAATTTCAAATTCAAATATTCGCGCGAAAATTGAAAATGGCCGCAGCGTAATTCCGGAAGCAAATTAAAAATGGCCGCCGCGTAATTTAATCAGTAGCTAATGCGTAATTTAATCAGCAGCACATATCAAAATTGATTAGAGCAATCCGCGAAATTAATTAGGTCAAACCGCGGATTTAATTAGGTCAATTAATTTAATCCTTTGATTGACAGGTTGCTCTAGTTTAGGTGTCCGATTACTACTCTGTTATTTTAAATAGAACTCCTAGTATATTAGTACATTTTTGAATTCGGCTTAAAATTTTAGAGAAAATTTATCTGTTCAACTAACTCTCTATTTTGTACGATTTCTGTAGAATTTGTAATTTTTGAAAAATGCCTATAAATTAAAAAACAAATTTTTGACTAATTGTCAGACCAATATAAAAGGAAGGATCACACCAGATTTTGTACACATTTATGTAAGTAGCAGGTAAGCATATTCACACATAACGTACCATGAAATTACATGAAAGTATACACCAAAATAAGAGCCAACATTATCTTAAATTATTAACAATGAAATAATAGGAAAAACAACTTCTGAAATGTATAATTGCAAGATAAAATTTAGTATTTTTCATTAAATTAATGCAGACATTTTTCTTTTGAACTCACTAACTGTGCAATTCAACAATTCAGGGCATAACTGATTAATATTGTAATTATTAAAATGAAGAAGCTTGTGAACTAAAGTTATAAATGAAGATTTATCGTAAAAACATCATTGCTCCTTGGCGTCCGTATCGGAACTCTAAGACGGAACTCTGGTAATAGTTCAGGACAGTCTATTTTATTACTGCAGAGTTTACAGGCATTTGAAGTTTGTTAGAAAAGTCGACAAATTTATGTTCAGGTATTTAATAAATCTGTTCTGAATTCTTTCAATCCAAGTTGTGTAAATATTGTACTGAGAGTTTCATACGGGCGACGTAAATTCTAATATAATGTGAAGCATGCGCAGTACAACAGTTTCAATAAAGCAGTGTGCCAATTAGAAATTCTAGCATTTTATAAGCTTTGGGCATCATCATATCAATGTGAACATCGAAGAGATATTTGTTATTTAACGTTATGCGTAGATCTTTAATGATGGACACTTTGTTTAGGTATATGGCTGTTGTCGATATCATAAGCGTAATTAATTTTTTTGAGATTTCTAGTAAATTTTATGTACGAACATTTGTCAATATTTAAGGTCAAATGATTCCTATTGCAATAAATTACAAAATTATCAATATCTGTAAATTGTGACAATCGTTAAAGCTATTTATTTTTGAATACCTACCTATATAGTATGTTAAAAAATATTTTTATCTAGTATAGCAATGGCATATTGCCTAATTTATGAATGCAACTATAAGTCACTTAAAAATCGAATCTCAAGTTTGACAGTTAAGTATAAACATAGTTGCATTCATAAGTTAAGAACTATTTCATAGCCTTACTAAATGAAACTAATTTGTGATCATACTTTATTTTCCCGGACTTCTCTAACTTGCTAGCGCTTGTCAGTCAAACGCATCCGGTCTCGCCACACACAGTATCACTTTTTAATTCTTTGTGTTGCATTTAACACTTTGTATTGTATTCACTATTCTTCTCATTTCAACAATTGTTCCATCTCTTTTACAGGAATTCTGCATACGCCCCGGAACCATAGACCTTGGGAAACCTTACGAAACTAAAATGATGGCTCTTCTTAGCTTAAGATGTACGAAGGACAGTGAACATTTTGAGATGGCAACTAACATGGCTGGTGCAGGTGCATTTGACGATATTGTACTTCGCAGCACACGAGATGGCATCTGTACCACCTACCTTATTCAGCTTAAGCACCAAATTGATCCCAAACCTCTCCAACTCGATGACTTTAAAGAAGATACACGTGAGGCGACTAGCTCACATAAAAACAAGAGGAACTTCTGTCTCACCAAGTATAGCAACAGCTTTGAAAAAATTAAAAATAGCCCCAAAGAATCAGAAATCGTTCGGTTTTTAGAAAACTCTGATAGTGTATTTATAATTTTTACTAATAGAAGTGTGAGTGGAAAACAATTTTTATGTGGCGTTCCCAAAACTCAGTTAGATCAATTAGGTTTTATAAATACTTCGAGAGGTAATCAAAATATCCATAAGTTTAGTTGCTGCCTCTCAGACAATTCGGACTTTTTGGACAAATTGGTACTATTTTCAAACCAAGCTCATGCTAACGACTTGGACGATTTAATCGGTGAGTTGATAAATCAGTGTATTAGCTCTTTAGGTTTAACCACAAAGAGATTACAAGAAGTCACTGAACGTTTTGTAAGTTTTATATTCAAGTGGTCTCAAGCGCAAGCGAAAAAAACATACTTTCTTAGCAATCTAGATGTTTCTTCTGAACTTACAGATATACTACTAACACCTTATAAAGTAGATTTGTCAAAGCAGGTTTATACGGTAAACAATTTTCCACAAAAATTCTTATGGAAGGCAACCATGACAAAGTTTAAGATGTTAAGCGTGGATTCAAACGAATTGGTTTTGCAATTTTTAATTCAATTTATTGGTTCAGAAATTGTTGAATATTACTCCTCAAGTGTTCAAACTTGGGGCGATAAGTTGTGCATTAAAACGTTGAAAAGGTCATTTCAAAATCACAATGACAAGGACTTGGTCGAGTTCGCTTCCAAGTTCACAAACGGTTTTGAAAAATTTACATTCGTGGACCTCTACAAATGTCTTTGGTTAAGTGGAGCAGTTCCCTTATTACTGCGAATTGGAACAGCTGAGGACTACGTTAACATCATGACTATACTTAAATTATCGAATTACAGATTCAAAATTATTCTTGTAAATGAAACGGGTTTAACGCTGTCTTCAAAACTTAACAACGTAGATATAGGCGAAACATTGCAAGACTTCTCTGAACAAGACTGTGAAATTTGTTTACAGCAAAACATAAACTTTCAGGGTAGATCAATTGTTTCACTGAGAAGCCTCATCAACAGCGACATGTTCAAGTGTATAACACTGAGTGATGTGATTCATATTTTATCAGGTAAATTTAATATAGGAAACTTTTTGGAGCTACCTCTTCAAGACTACTTTATAGAGAGAAACATTTTTCCAGTACTTCTAGATGTTGAAGTACTTACAAAGGTCAAAAACGAACTATTTGTATTCGAATTAAAGGATCTGGACAAACTGCAAGTGAAGTACATTACAGTTTCTGGCTTAAATGATATAAGCTGCACTGATTTGAATGGATTTAATGTAGTTGCAGTGGAAGGCAAAGAAAGTATTGAGAGAATTCATGAAGAAATATATCGAATCATGAAAGTGCCAGCACACAGACTGAGGGTATTGAATGGTGACAGCTTGGAGTGGAAAAAGTCTTATGGAAGTGTTGAACAAATAAAAACTAGATTAAAGAATCACAAGGACATTTCTCAACTGATTCTTAATGAAGAAGACATGTGCAATCAACAGAATACCACAATCATTAGTGCCCCTCCAGGTATGGGAAAATCAACTTTGACAGCTTACCTGAGCTACAAAGCACCTTCAAGCATGTGGGTGCTCAGAGTGGATTTAAACAGGCACAGAAAGTATTACAAGGAGATGAAACAACAATCTGAAAGGTCGGCGGTGGCTTACCTTCAATATTTTAACGAAGAAATCCTCAAACAGCACAACTGTAATACCACATTAGCCCAATTGATTTTCCAGAAACTCTTGAAAGAAAAAAAAGTCTTTATATTACTGGATGGTTTTGATGAAATTTTAGTTTCACATATAGAAAAAGTAACAGACATTATCAAAAGCGTGCAGCAGGAAGGATTTCCGTTACTGGTGACGACTCGGCCTATTATGAAACTGCATCTAGAGGCGGAGCTGAACTCTATATCCACAACTATAAGCCCTTTTACTCTTAATGATCAAAAGGAGTTCTTGGTAAAGTATTTTCAATCTGCTTGTGAAAATCCAAACCGTGAAGTTATACAAAAATTTGTTCACGAATTATTGGAACGCGCCAAGGAAAATTTTAACGAGATTGATTATGAATTCACTGGAATTCCATTACAGACCAAATTATTAGCAGATGCTTTTAGGGAAGACTGCTGTAAAGCAATAAAAACTAACAACATTAATGTGACTAGGGCTTTCAACTTATTACAGTTATTCGAGGAATTTATTACTACAAAAACTGAAATCCTCTGTGTTAAGTATGGCTATCTTGCTGAAGAAATGGTAGACCACTACAAAAAGTGCCAGTCCCTATGCGCTTTAAGAATACTATTTGAAAACTATTTACTTGAACGACTTGATATCGACAAAGCTCTGCACGAGTGTAAAGCAGACATGGAAAAAGGAAAATTCTGGTTACAAAGTGATGGAATTATGGTAACCGAAAAGGAATTCGTTCACATGACATTTGCAGAATACATCGCCGCGAAGTGGCTAGCGGAAAATTTCAACAGCAGTGATGGTGCAGTGGCAAGTACTGTTCGGAGGCTATTAAACAAAAGATTTGAACATAGATATAGCTTTCTCTTTAACCTGTACGACAGAATAGTAGCCCATGGTTGCCCTGACCATTTAAATATCATCAACGGTCAACTGGTAAATACTTGTCCAAGTGACTCTTTACATAAATGCGATAAAATGGGAAAATCCCTTATGCATCTCTTGGCCATCTATGGTCATCATCAGCCAAGAAGTGTTTCAAAGATAGTAGGTTACCTTTTAAGTAGCAAACGTAATGTAGAACAAGACCACGTAGGGTACACTCCCCTCGATTATGCTCTTGGCAGTGGATTATTATTTATTGCAGAAAAAATTTGTGAGAAATATAACAATTTAACGATTAATGTTTATATTGCACTAAGTCTCAAGGAAGAGTACTTTTTATATTGCGGTTGGAGAGGTTTTAAGAATTTATTTAGAGTTCTTGTCAAGTATTTTGCTTATATGCATTTGATTCAAGACAAAGATATAGACATAGACTTAGTCAGTTTTATTTTGAATTTTAACGATAGTGCTAAAGACCTACTCCAGAGTTACATTGATGAGTTAGGGGTAACTAAAGTAAAAGACTTCTACTGTGAAAAATATAATGATAATTATTTCACAGATCTACATTTAGCCGCTGCTTTTGGCTTAGAAGGATATGTGAAACTTTTGTTGTATAAAATCAGCGACGTAAATCGATCCGATGCTCGAACCAAAACCGCTCTTCATTATGCTGTTCATTTTCAAAGGCTCGAAATTGTCAAAATATTGGCTGCGAGGCCAGAAATAAACATCAATAAACCTGACCAATACGGAAACACTCCTTTGCATGACGCAATAAAAACACAAAACGCAGAAATAGTGTCCATACTGCTCCATAATGGTGCAAATGTTAATCTGGCTAACCTATATAAGAAGGACGCTAAACAAATAATGATGGAAAGCGACTCGAAAAACATCAGGTCTTTGCTTTCAGAAATTCCAGTAGTTTCAAGCACAACTATTTTTGATGGTAACATATTTTGTAGAATACAGGTCCGCGGCAGTATTGTGGATAACTTAATCCACCATGAATCGCCAAAAGGAATAATAAAAAACTGGAACTTTATGAAGCGGTAGCTGAGAAGAATATCGATGAGGTGGAGTGTCTCTTATCCGAAGGAGCAAATGTCAATATGGAAAACCTTGCAGGCGAAACGGCTTTGCATTGTGCAATTAATGACAATGACAGAAATACGAAAATCATTGAATTGCTCTTATCACATGATGCGAATATAAATGCAAAAAATAAAAAGGGCGAAACTCCGCTACACTGTGCAGTTTCTAATGAAGACGAAGAAATGTTGTATCTTCTTTTTGATGAAAAAGTACTAAAGCTCAAGCCCAATCCAAACCTTCAAAACGTTAATGGACAAGCACCTTTACATTTGGCCGTTTTACATAACAATCCAATATTTGTGTCATATCTTTTGTCTAAAAAAGCCGAAGTTAACTTGGTTGATGATAATGGAAATGCGGCCCTGCATTATGCCGCCTTTAGAGGCTATGCTGACATTATACAAATCCTACTGTCTTATAGTGCTGCAATACACTTGCCAAATGCAAACAAAAAAACGCCATTACTTTTAGCAGTTGAAAAAGGACACACGAAGATTATAGAGCAACGTTTTCACGTTGGGGGTTATTCAAATGGTTTTAAATGAGATGCAACGTGTCTTATTCAAAGAAGAAGATGTTAATATGGAGAACCTTGCAGGACAAACAACTTTGAATTGTGCACTTAATAAGTTCATTGAATTGCTCTTGTCACATGATGCGAATATTAATGCAAAAAATAAAAAGGGCGAAACTGCGATTAACTGCGCAGTTTCTAATGAAGAGGAACAAATGTTGTATCTTCTTTTTGATAAAAAAGTACTAAAGCGCAACCCCAATACAAACCTGCAAAGCGTTAATATACAAGCACCTTTACATTTGGCCGTTCTACATAACAATCCAATATTTGTGACATATCTTTTGTCTAAAAATGCAGAAGTTAACTTGGTTGATGATAATCGAAATGCGGCCCTGCATTATGCCGCCTTTAGAGGCTATGCTGACATTACACAAATCCTACTGTCTTATAGTGCTGCACCGAACTTGCCAAATGCGAACAAAAAAACGCCATTACTTTTAGCAGTTGAAAAAGGACACACGAAGATTATAGAGCAACGTTTTCACGTTGGGGGTTATTCAAATGGTTTAAATGAGATGCAACGTGTCTTATTCAAAGAAGAAGATGTCAATATGGAGAACCTTGCAGGACAAACAACTTTGAATTGTGCACTTAATAAGTTCATTGAATTGCTCTTGTCACATGATGCGAATATTAATGCAAAAAATAAAAAGGGCGAAACTGCGATTAACTGCGCAGTTTCTAATGAAGAGGAACAAATGTTGTATCTTCTTTTTGATAAAAAAGTACTAAAGCGCAACCCCAATACAAACCTGCAAAGCGTTAATATACAAGCACCTTTACATTTGGCCGTTCTACATAACAATCCAATATTTGTGACATATCTTTTGTCTAAAAATGCAGAAGTTAACTTGGTTGATGATAATCGAAATGCGGCCCTGCATTATGCCGCCTTTAGAGGCTATGCTGACATTACACAAATCCTACTGTCTTATAGTGCTGCACCGAACTTGCCAAATGCGAACAAAAAAACGCCATTACTTTTAGCAGTTGAAAGAGGACACATGAAAATCATTGAATTGCTCTTATCACATGATGCGAATATTAATGCAAAAAACGTTAATAGAGAAGCACCTTTACATTCGGCCGTTCTGCGTAACAAACCACTATATGTGGAATATCTTTTGTCTAAAAATGCAGAAGTTAACTTGGTTGATGATACGGGAAATGCGGCCCTACATTATGCCGTCAATTACAGCAATATGAAAATCATTGAATCGCTCTTATCACATGATGCGAATATTAATGTAAAAAACGGTAATGGAGAAGCACCTCTACATTTGGCCGTTCTGCGTAACAAACCACTATATGTGGAATATCTTTTGTCTAAAAATGCAGAAGTTGACTTGGTTGATGATAAGGGAAATGCGGCTTTGCATTATGCCGTCTGTAGAGGCTATGCTGACATTACACAAATCCTACTGTCTTATAGTGCTGCACGAGAACTTGCCAAATGCGAACAAAAAAACGCCATTACTTTTAGCAGTTGAAAGAGGACACATGAAAATCATTGAATTGCTCTTATCACATGATGCGAATATTAATGCAAAAAACGTTAATGGAGAAGCACCTTTACATTCGGCCGTTCTGCGTAACAAACCACTATATGTGGAATATCTTTTGTCTAAAAATGCAGAAGTTAACTTGGTTGATGATACGGGAAATGCGGCCCTACATTATGCCGTCAATTACAGCAATATGAAAATCATTGAATCGCTCTTATCACATGATGCGAATATTAATGTAAAAAACGGTAATGGAGAAGCACCTCTACATTTGGCCGTTCTGCGTAACAAACCACTATATCCGGAATATCTTTTATCTAAAAATGCAGAAGTTAACTTGGTTGATGATACGGGAAATGCGGCCCTACATTATGCCGTCAATTACAGCAATATGAAAATCATTGAATCGCTCTTATCACATGATGCGAATATTAATGTAAAAAACGGTAATGGAGAAGCACCTCTACATTTGGCCGTTCTGCGTAACAAACCACTATATGTGGAATATCTTTTATCTAAAAATGCAGAAGTTAACTTGGTTGATGATACGGGAAATGCGGCCCTACATTATGCCGTCAATTACAGCAATATGAAAATCATTGAATCGCTCTTATCCCATGATGCGAATATTAATGTAAAAAACGGTAATGGAGAAGCACCTCTACATTTGGCCGTTCTGCGTAACAAACCACTATATGTGGAATATCTTTTGTCTAAAAATGCAGAAGTTGACTTGGTTGATGATAAGGGAAATGCGGCTTTGCATTATGCCGTCTGTAGAGGCTATGCTGACATTACACAAATCCTACTGTCTTATAGTGCTGCACCGAACTTGCCAAATGCGAAAAAAAACGCCATTACTTTTAGCAGTTGAAAGAGGACACATGAAAATCATTGAATGGCTCTTATCACATGATGCGAATATTAATTTAAAAAACGGTAATGGAGAAGCACCTTTACATTTGGCCGTTCTGCGTAACAAACCACTATATGTGGAATATCTTTTGTCTAAAAATGCAGAAGTTGACTTGGTTGATGATAAGGGAAATGCGGCTTTGCATTATGCCGTCTGTAGAGGCTATGCTGACATTACACAAATCCTACTGTCTTATAGTGCTGCACCGAACTTGCCAAATGCGAAAAAAAACGCCATTACTTTTAGCAGTTGAAAGAGGACACATGAAAATCATTGAATGGCTCTTATCACATGATGCGAATATTAATTTAAAAAACGGTAATGGAGAAGCACCTTTACATTTGGCCGTTCTGCGTAACAAACCACTATATGTGGAATATCTTTTGTCTAAAAATGCAGAAGTTGACTTGGTTGATGATAAGGGAAATGCGGCTTTGCATTATGCCGTCTGTAGAGGCTATGCTGACATTACACAAATCCTACTGTCTTATAGTGCTGCACCGAACTTGCCAAATGCGAAAAAAAACGCCATTACTTTTAGCAGTTGAAAGAGGACACATGAAAATCATTGAATGGCTCTTATCACATGATGCGAATATTAATTTAAAAAACGGTAATGGAGAAGCACCTTTACATTTGGCCGTTCTGCGTAACAAACCACTATATGTGGAATATCTTTTGTCTAAAAATGCAGAAGTTGACTTGGTTGATGATAAGGGAAATGCGGCTTTGCATTATGCCGTCTGTAGAGGCTATGCTGACATTACACAAATCCTACTGTCTTATAGTGCTGCACCGAACTTGCCAAATGCGAAAAAAAACGCCATTACTTTTAGCAGTTGAAAGAGGACACATGAAAATCATTGAATGGCTCTTATCACATGATGCGAATATTAATTTAAAAAACGGTAATGGAGAAGCACCTCTACATTTGGCCGTTCTGCGTAACAAACCACTATATGTGGAATATCTTTTGTCTAAAAATGCAGAAGTTGACTTGGTTGATGATAAGGGAAATGCGGCTTTGCATTATGCCGTCTGTAGAGGCTATGCTGACATTACACAAATCCTACTGTCTTATAGTGCTGCACCGAACTTGCCAAATGCGAAAAAAAACGCCATTACTTTTAGCAGTTGAAAGAGGACACATGAAAATCATTGAATGGCTCTTATCACATGATGCGAATATTAATTTAAAAAACGGTAATGGAGAAGCACCTTTACATTTGGCCGTTCTGCGTAACAAACCACTATATGTGGAATATCTTTTGTCTAAAAATGCAGAAGTTGACTTGGTTGATGATAAGGGAAATGCGGCTTTGCATTATGCCGTCTGTAGAGGCTATGCTGACATTACACAAATCCTACTGTCTTATAGTGCTGCACCGAACTTGCCAAATGCGAAAAAAAACGCCATTACTTTTAGCAGTTGAAAGAGGACACATGAAAATCATTGAATGGCTCTTATCACATGATGCGAATATTAATTTAAAAAACGGTAATGGAGAAGCACCTTTACATTTGGCCGTTCTGCGTAACAAACCACTATATGTGGAATATCTTTTGTCTAAAAATGCAGAAGTTGACTTGGTTGATGATAAGGGAAATGCGGCTTTGCATTATGCCGTCTGTAGAGGCTATGCTGACATTACACAAATCCTACTGTCTTATAGTGCTGCACCGAACTTGCCAAATGCGAAAAAAAACGCCATTACTTTTAGCAGTTGAAAGAGGACACATGAAAATCATTGAATGGCTCTTATCACATGATGCGAATATTAATTTAAAAAACGGTAATGGAGAAGCACCTTTACATTTGGCCGTTCTGCGTAACAAACCACTATATGTGGAATATCTTTTGTCTAAAAATGCAGAAGTTGACTTGGTTGATGATAAGGGAAATGCGGCTTTGCATTATGCCGTCTGTAGAGGCTATGCTGACATTACACAAATCCTACTGTCTTATAGTGCTGCACCGAACTTGCCAAATGCGAAAAAAAACGCCATTACTTTTAGCAGTTGAAAGAGGACACATGAAAATCATTGAATGGCTCTTATCACATGATGCGAATATTAATTTAAAAAACGGTAATGGAGAAGCACCTTTACATTTGGCCGTTCTGCGTAACAAACCACTATATGTGGAATATCTTTTGTCTAAAAATGCAGAAGTTGACTTGGTTGATGATAAGGGAAATGCGGCTTTGCATTATGCCGTCTGTAGAGGCTATGCTGACATTACACAAATCCTACTGTCTTATAGTGCTGCACCGAACTTGCCAAATGCGAAAAAAAACGCCATTACTTTTAGCAGTTGAAAGAGGACACATGAAAATCATTGAATGGCTCTTATCACATGATGCGAATATTAATTTAAAAAACGGTAATGGAGAAGCACCTCTACATTTGGCCGTTCTGCGTAACAAACCACTATATGTGGAATATCTTTTGTCTAAAAATGCAGAAGTTGACTTGGTTGATGATAAGGGAAATGCGGCTTTGCATTATGCCGTCTGTAGAGGCTATGCTGACATTACACAAATCCTACTGTCTTATAGTGCTGCACGAGAACTTGCCAAATGCGAACAAAAAAACGCCATTACTTTTAGCAGTTGAAAGAGGACACATGAAAATCATTGAATTGCTCTTATCACATGATGCGAATATTAATGCAAAAAACGTTAATGGAGAAGCACCTTTACATTCGGCCGTTCTGCGTAACAAACCACTATATGTGGAATATCTTTTGTCTAAAAATGCAGAAGTTAACTTGGTTGATGATACGGGAAATGCGGCCCTACATTATGCCGTCAATTACAGCAATATGAAAATCATTGAATCGCTCTTATCACATGATGCGAATATTAATGTAAAAAACGGTAATGGAGAAGCACCTCTACATTTGGCCGTTCTGCGTAACAAACCACTATATCCGGAATATCTTTTATCTAAAAATGCAGAAGTTAACTTGGTTGATGATACGGGAAATGCGGCCCTACATTATGCCGTCAATTACAGCAATATGAAAATCATTGAATCGCTCTTATCACATGATGCGAATATTAATGTAAAAAACGGTAATGGAGAAGCACCTCTACATTTGGCCGTTCTGCGTAACAAACCACTATATGTGGAATATCTTTTATCTAAAAATGCAGAAGTTAACTTGGTTGATGATACGGGAAATGCGGCCCTACATTATGCCGTCAATTACAGCAATATGAAAATCATTGAATCGCTCTTATCCCATGATGCGAATATTAATGTAAAAAACGGTAATGGAGAAGCACCTCTACATTTGGCCGTTCTGCGTAACAAACCACTATATGTGGAATATCTTTTGTCTAAAAATGCAGAAGTTGACTTGGTTGATGATAAGGGAAATGCGGCTTTGCATTATGCCGTCTGTAGAGGCTATGCTGACATTACACAAATCCTACTGTCTTATAGTGCTGCACCGAACTTGCCAAATGCGAAAAAAAACGCCATTACTTTTAGCAGTTGAAAGAGGACACATGAAAATCATTGAATGGCTCTTATCACATGATGCGAATATTAATTTAAAAAACGGTAATGGAGAAGCACCTTTACATTTGGCCGTTCTGCGTAACAAACCACTATATGTGGAATATCTTTTGTCTAAAAATGCAGAAGTTGACTTGGTTGATGATAAGGGAAATGCGGCTTTGCATTATGCCGTCTGTAGAGGCTATGCTGACATTACACAAATCCTACTGTCTTATAGTGCTGCACCGAACTTGCCAAATGCGAAAAAAAACGCCATTACTTTTAGCAGTTGAAAGAGGACACATGAAAATCATTGAATGGCTCTTATCACATGATGCGAATATTAATTTAAAAAACGGTAATGGAGAAGCACCTTTACATTTGGCCGTTCTGCGTAACAAACCACTATATGTGGAATATCTTTTGTCTAAAAATGCAGAAGTTAACTTGGTTGATGATAAGGGAAATGCGGCCCTACATTATGCCGTTAATTGCAGAAATATAAAAGTCATTGAATTGCTCTTATTACATGATGCGAATATTAATGCAGAAAACGTTAATGGAAAAGCAGCTTTACATTCAGCCGTACTGCATAACAATCCACTATCTGTGGAATATATTTTGTATAAAAATGCAGAAGTTAACTTGGTTGATGATAAGGGAAATGCGGCCCTACATTATGCCGTCAATTGCAGAAATATAAAAGTCATTGAATTGCTCTTATTACATGATGCGAATATTAATGCAAAAAACGTTAATGGAGAAGCAGCTTTACATTCGGCCGTTCTGCATAACAATCCACTATCTGTGGAATATATTTTGTATAAAAATGCAGAAGTTAACTTGGTTGATGATAAGGGAAATGCGGCCCTACATTATGCCGTCAATTGCAGAAATATAAAAGTCATTGAATTGCTCTTATTACATGATGCGAATATTAATGCAAAAAACGCTAACGGAGAAGTAGCTTTACATTCGGCCGTTCTGCATAACAAACCACTATATGTGGAATATCTTTTGTCTAAAAATGCAGAAGTTAACTTGGTTGATGATAAGGGAAATGCGGCCCTACATTATGCCGTCAATTGCAGAAATATAAAAGTCATTGAATTGCTCTTATTACATGATGCGAATATTAATGCTAAAAACGTTAATGGAAAAGCAGCTTTACATTCAGCCGTACTGCATAACAATCCACTATCTGTGGAATATATTTTGTATAAAAATGCAGAAGTTAACTTGGTTGATGATAAGGGAAATGCGGCCCTACATTATGCCGTCAATTGCAGAAATATAAAAGTCATTGAATTGCTCTTATTACATGATGCGAATATTAATGCAAAAAACGTTAATGGAGAAGCAGCTTTACATTCGGCCGTTCTGCATAACAAACCACTATATGTGGAATATCTTTTGTCTAAAAATGCAGAAGTTAACTTGGTTGATGATAAGGGAAATGCGGCCCTACATTATGCCGTCAATTGCAGAAATATAAAAGTCATTGAATTGCTCTTATTACATGATGCGAATATTAATGCAAAAAACGCTAACGGAGAAGTAGCTTTACATTCGGCCGTTCTGCATAACAAACCACTATATGTGGAATATCTTTTGTCTAAAAATGCAGAAGTTAACTTGGTTGATGATAAGGGAAATGCGGCCCTACATTATGCCGTCAATTGCAGAAATATAAAAGTCATTGAATTGCTCTTATTACATGATGCGAATATTAATGTAAAAAACGGTAATGGAGAAGCACCTCTACATTTGGCCGTTCTGCGTAACAAACCACTATATGTGGAATATCTTTTGTCTAAAAATGCAGAAGTTGACTTGGTTGATGATAAGGGAAATGCGGCTTTGCATTATGCCGTCTGTAGAGGCTATGCTGACATTACACAAATCCTACTGTCTTATAGTGCTGCACCGAACTTGCCAAATGCGAAAAAAAACGCCATTACTTTTAGCAGTTGAAAGAGGACACATGAAAATCATTGAATGGCTCTTATCACATGATGCGAATATTAATTTAAAAAACGGTAATGGAGAAGCACCTTTACATTTGGCCGTTCTGCGTAACAAACCACTATATGTGGAATATCTTTTGTCTAAAAATGCAGAAGTTGACTTGGTTGATGATAAGGGAAATGCGGCTTTGCATTATGCCGTCTGTAGAGGCTATGCTGACATTACACAAATCCTACTGTCTTATAGTGCTGCACCGAACTTGCCAAATGCGAAAAAAAACGCCATTACTTTTAGCAGTTGAAAGAGGACACATGAAAATCATTGAATGGCTCTTATCACATGATGCGAATATTAATTTAAAAAACGGTAATGGAGAAGCACCTTTACATTTGGCCGTTCTGCGTAACAAACCACTATATGTGGAATATCTTTTGTCTAAAAATGCAGAAGTTAACTTGGTTGATGATAAGGGAAATGCGGCCCTACATTATGCCGTTAATTGCAGAAATATAAAAGTCATTGAATTGCTCTTATTACATGATGCGAATATTAATGCAGAAAACGTTAATGGAAAAGCAGCTTTACATTCAGCCGTACTGCATAACAATCCACTATCTGTGGAATATATTTTGTATAAAAATGCAGAAGTTAACTTGGTTGATGATAAGGGAAATGCGGCCCTACATTATGCCGTCAATTGCAGAAATATAAAAGTCATTGAATTGCTCTTATTACATGATGCGAATATTAATGCAAAAAACGTTAATGGAGAAGCAGCTTTACATTCGGCCGTTCTGCATAACAATCCACTATCTGTGGAATATATTTTGTATAAAAATGCAGAAGTTAACTTGGTTGATGATAAGGGAAATGCGGCCCTACATTATGCCGTCAATTGCAGAAATATAAAAGTCATTGAATTGCTCTTATTACATGATGCGAATATTAATGCAAAAAACGCTAACGGAGAAGTAGCTTTACATTCGGCCGTTCTGCATAACAAACCACTATATGTGGAATATCTTTTGTCTAAAAATGCAGAAGTTAACTTGGTTGATGATAAGGGAAATGCGGCCCTACATTATGCCGTCAATTGCAGAAATATAAAAGTCATTGAATTGCTCTTATTACATGATGCGAATATTAATGCTAAAAACGTTAATGGAAAAGCAGCTTTACATTCAGCCGTACTGCATAACAATCCACTATCTGTGGAATATATTTTGTATAAAAATGCAGAAGTTAACTTGGTTGATGATAAGGGAAATGCGGCCCTACATTATGCCGTCAATTGCAGAAATATAAAAGTCATTGAATTGCTCTTATTACATGATGCGAATATTAATGCAAAAAACGTTAATGGAGAAGCAGCTTTACATTCGGCCGTTCTGCATAACAATCCACTATCTGTGGAATATATTTTGTATAAAAATGCAGAAGTTAACTTGGTTGATGATAAGGGAAATGCGGCCCTACATTATGCCGTCAATTGCAGAAATATAAAAGTCATTGAATTGCTCTTATTACATGATGCGAATATTAATGCAAAAAACGCTAACGGAGAAGTAGCTTTACATTCGGCCGTTCTGCATAACAAACCACTATATGTGGAATATCTTTTGTCTAAAAATGCAGAAGTTAACTTGGTTGATGATAAGGGAAATGCGGCCCTACATTATGCCGTCAATTGCAGAAATATAAAAGTCATTGAATTGCTCTTATTACATGATGCGAATATTAATGCAAAAACGTTAATGGAGAAGCAGCTTTACATTCGGCCGTTCTGCATAACAATCCACTATATGTGGAATATCTTTTGTCTAAAAATGCAGAAGTTAACTTGGTTGATGATAAGGGAAATGCGGCCCTACATTATGCCGTCAATTGCAGAAATATAAAAGTCATTGAATTGCTCTTATTACATGATGCGAATATTAATGCTAAAAACGTTAATGGAGAAACAGCTTTACATTCGGCCGTTCTGCATAACAATCCACTATCTGTGGAATATATTTTGTATAAAAATGCAGAAGTTAACTTGGTTGATGATAAGGGAAATACGGCCCTACATTATGCCGTCGATTTCAGAAATACGAAAATCATTGAATTGCTCTTATCACATGATGCGAATGTTAATGCAAAAAACTTGCAAAGTGATAGTGGTGACACCCCGCTCCACCTAGCAGTTAGGGATTTCTCTTTTGACGTAATAAGGTTACTCCTCTTACACGGTGCTAAAACCAACATTGCCAATAATAATGGTTCAACCGTACTCGATATTGCAGAAGGTAATGAAAGGCTAAATGCTGCACTCCTTTTAGAACCTTAATAGCTTGCAGGGTTTCATTCTTTTAGTTGCCATATCGTTCAGCTAGTATGCCCGAACAGGGTGTTCTTATATACAGTTTGAGGCTTTCGCGGTTACTTGAATTATTCTTCTTAACATGGAATTTCGGCTTAGACCGCGTAGTATTTTTATATGAACACCCAGCATTTTCTGGCTTAATGTGCCTTGCACCTTGTGAAGTCGAGCAAAAACCCTCGCGATGCTCATGCTCTTTGGTAGTTCGTGTTGTTTGAGTATCTTGAGAACGAAGATTTGGCAGATTTGGCCGTTTTGCTGTTTGTGCATCCATATTCACTAACGTTTCGCAAGCTTTTGCAGCTAGCATCATCGGAGTGAAAGTCGCCTAACTATCCTCGTTCTCAAGATATGCAAACAACACGAGCCACCAAAGAGCATGGCCATCGCGCGGGTTTTTGCTCGACTTCACAAGGTGCAAGGCACATTAACCCAGAAAATGCTGGGTGTTCATATACAAATACTACGCGGTCTAAGCTAAAATACCATGTTAAGAAGGGTGTTCTTAGCATTGAAAATAAAAAAAATTAATAAATTCAATAGTTTCCAATGCTTTTATTGTTCTTGTAGTACATGTAGTTATATACGTCTTATGGTTAACCAATCAAGTGGTTAGTTACTAATCAACCAAATCTTTACTCACCAAATCTGTCACCACTTATCGCTAGCCACTTATCTTAACAATACTATTGAGGTTAATTCTCGTGTTTCCAAGTTGAATATTTCAGTACAACTTAGTTTAGGATTTGAGTCTTATGTAATCGGTATTGCTAATGGTAAATTCTCCGCCTTAACCAGTGGCGTAACTATCTGTGCGCGATGTCTGCAATGGCACAAGCGCGCAGTGCCTTCAGGGATGGCAAAAATTATGTAATAAAAATAACATTAATAAACTTATTTAAATGTTCGCTTCATTCCATTTTTATTTTGCAGCCTTTCCATTAGATACAACGCATTTTTTTGGCAATACCGATTATCAATATATGCGACATGAAGCGGTGAAATTTACTACTTTTTGAGCAATTGAACCCCACACAAAATTACAAGAACAAAAGTGATAATAAAATATTTTGATGAATCAAGTACAGGTTTCAAATTTCGTTGTGCAGAAGAAAAATTTTGCGATTGACAGAAACATTGTCAATGTGTTCAGCGTTTTAAGTCCAGATTACTCGTCTGATAAAGGCATTCTTTTAAATGCAGCTATTGCAAGAATCATAGGAAAATTAACTTGATATAGATTCGATCTGCGCACATTAACCAAATTCAAACGTTTTTGACCACCACACATTTACTGAGTTGACGCTTTTACTGCAGCATATGCATTATTCGTGTTATTTCGCACACTATCTATAACCACAACATCAGCCAAAAGGTCCTTCTTGAAACTGAAGATAATTCGATACTATTTGCGTTTCAAAAATTTCCAAAAAGTAAGACATATATTTGCTCGAACGAATTCCAAAACCAGCGAAGTATGGGATGGGGTAGTATTACTTACTACTATTGTAATTTATTTATAGGTGTGTACAGCTAGAACTAGGAAGCACTCTAAAGTACCTATTATGTTTATTCATTATTACGTCATGTTATGTTCGTGATGTATAAACATCATTAAAAAAAGTAACATTTGTTTTATTTTAAAAAAATGTATGGGTATTCAAGGGCGCCAAGTGGCTAGTTAAGCCATAAAACGTGAGGTTATTTTCAAAATTAGAAAATAAAACATAAGGTACGATAGTGGAGCATTGTTAGTTTATGTTATTTTTTTTTAGAAAACCGATCACTGTAACATTTATTTAAGCTCTAGGAAGGTAAGTGTACTTACTTTATTCACATTTGTTGAAGTTTTTTAGTTTGGTGAAA
The DNA here is from genome assembly GCA_940337035.1 of Agriotes lineatus. Classification (NCBI taxonomy): domain Eukaryota; kingdom Metazoa; phylum Arthropoda; class Insecta; order Coleoptera; family Elateridae; genus Agriotes; species Agriotes lineatus. The sequence continues at coordinate 12,196 of CALNHX010005621.1, read as the reverse complement.
CTTTATACTGTCGTTTTGTATTGTAACTATTTCAATAAGCATCAACATTTGCCGAATGTAAATCATTGTTTTATTTTTGTAAATTTGACACTGTTATGTAAAATTAAAAAAATATTGAACCCAAATGCGTTTCATTCTGTTCTAATTTCCCTTTATTATTGTTAAACTACAGTGGTAGGTACTTGCTTCGCGATAAGAGTGGTGTGTGAAGCTGCAGTGAGGGCAAAATATCGATTTTAAAACGTAAAAAGTGCTCTAACAATTAGCAAAGAGGTGTAAGAATATAAAATAAACCCTTTAACACCAATTTAAAATAAAGTTTAAGACACGCAGTAAGTACTTAGTGAATTAAACAGGTTTTATAAACGTAAACGACGGCGCGGAGAAGACACCTGCAAGATTAGAACAGAAACGCGGGCGCTGACCTTGGGCGTAAATCGCGCGTGTCAATTAAACAAAATACAGGGACGTACTACCAGATTTGTGCAGACACGATACAGTGGAAGAAAATATGGAAAAAGTGTTGAAACTACTAAACGAACTAAGATTAGATACCACTGAAATAAAAAACGACATAAAAAATATCAACGCAAATATAGCAACAAAAATCAACCCAACTTTAGAAAATCACAAAATAAGACTAGATAATATCGAAAGGAACCTAAAAAGGAAGAATATCATCATACATGGCCTAGAAATAGAACAGAGGGCAAGCTACTGGTCTCTGGAAACGATGGTTCTAGATTTTATTAGAGGAACGATGGAAATAACCTTATATACAAAAGATATAGACTGGATAAGAAAAATAAAACCACTCGAAAACAAGAGCCCAATAACTGTAACCTTTGTGGCACAAAGAACAAAGGCGCTCATATTATCAAACAAGAACAAGCTAAAAAACACAAAATGGGCAGTAGAAGAAGACTTTCCGGCTAAAGTATTAGAACAAAGAAAAACGCTTCTACCTCAAATGAGACAGGCAAGAAAAGAAGGAAAATTCGCGATAATCAAATACAATAAACTAATTATTAAAGATAGAACACTAGGCAGTAACACAGACAATGAAGATGAGTTTGAGGAAGGCAAAGAACTAGAGGAGGGTGAATGTGATCAGGTAGAAGAGAGACTAAACGGGGAAGCAGACGAAAAACAAGAGAATAAGAAAAGAAACAGATCAAATGGAAGTAACACATCCAACTCTCCAGCAAGCTTAAGAAGCAAAAAAGAAAAGAAACAAGAAGTAAATGGCCAAAATAAAAAAGGAAAAGTATGGACTCAAACCAACTTTCCATACGGACAAAAAACTGAGACCAGTAATAATAGCAGGGTAATCCCACAACAATCCAAAACATAGCAATCAGAAAGTACGGCTGAAACACACACCACGACGACCCGAGCGAAGGACACGGCAACTGAGATTAGGTATACCCGGTGTCCATTCTCAAAGTCGAACATAGGCAATTAGCATTAGTGCATTCACTCGTTCTTCATTGATATAATTCATTTTTCTGTAGATAATTTTAACAGACGTTGACATAAAATACCTGATTTACGCCAACCAATTACCAATTTTTTTGACAAATGCTATCGAACTTGAAAAGCATGGCATGGCATATTTAAAAATTCCCAAGTTTTAAATTAGTATTTTAAAATAAAAATCGCATCTTGAATATTATTATTGGTATTATTTGATGCGTAATAATTTTATCTTTCCATTGATACCATTACCTTCCCTGTAAGCTGAATTGGCGAGCAGGCATCAGCAAAAACGTTCAATACAATGTTAGTCGCCTATGTTCGACTTTGAGAACGGACACCCGGTATAGAACATTTTACGGCGACACACCCCAGAAAGCTGCTCACTAGGGATGTAAGAGATCAATACCCCCCAAGCAAAAATACCAAGAGTAATGGTTATAAGAAGGATACCGCCTACAATAATGAACTTCATGTGGGCACCTTAAATGTAAAAACGCTACTTTCAGAGGAAAGAATGACTGAACTAGAAGAAGCATTGGAGAAGATAAAATGTGAGATATTAGGACTTGCAAAAATCAGAAGAACAGGCGAAAGCATTATAGAAAAAAAGAATAGATCTGTATTTTACTATTATGGACAATTAAAAGGGCAAAGAGGCGTCGGATTCATTGTAAGCAAAAAGTTAAAAAGTGGTATCAAAAACTTGAAGGCACACTCCGATAGAATTTCAGTTTTGGAAATTGAAGTAGGGAAACAAGAAAACTTAACAATAATCCAAGTGTATGCCCCCACAAGCGTCAGTAAAGAAGAGGAATTAACTAGATTCTACGAAATGTTAGACGAGATAGCAACTCAATATGCAAATCCTAAGACCAAACTTTTAGTAATGGGTGACTTCAATGGCAAGATTGGCAAGCTAGAACCAGGAGAGAAACACATTGAAGGGCCATATGGAATAGGTGAAAGAAATAACGCAGCTAGACAAAGACTCACTATTACAAACACCCTCTTCAAACGCAGATCAGGAAAAAGATGGACATGGCAGGCATCAAATGGAGCAAGAACGAAATTGACTTTATATTATCGAACAAAATACGAAAGTAATAAGCAAGTTAGAATATGATACCGATCATAGGTTGGTAAGAACAACTTTAAAAATAGACAAAAGGAAAGAAAAAAAAATGTTTAAAAACTAGACAAAAACAGGACTAACAGATGACAATATCAAAGACTACAAGCAACACCTAAACAAAAATATGCCCAAGCAAAAAGCCTATGACAAATTTGAAAGCAGCCTGCTAGCAGCAGCCACCCACTCGCAACAATCTACAAAACTAAACACAAAAACAAAAGGAAAAATCACAAACAAAACCAGAGAAATTATCAAAAAACGAGAAAAACTAAAACAAATTAGAACAACCAGCTTAAAGGCACAAGTAGAATACTGCGAGTACAACAAAATGGCTAAACAAGCAATCAGAAATGACAACAGAAATTGGGAGGAAAAACTATTCAGTCAATTCTGGAAGACAGTGGCTCAACAAAGAAAATTGAGAAAGAGCTTTCCAGAGGAAAAAACTGGATTCATAAGCTAGCAGATCCGAATACCAACAAAAAAGAAGGAAATAGAGACAAAATAATGACGATTGCAACCGAATACTACAAAGAGCTTTACAATAGTAACTACAACCCTGCAGAGAGGATAAAGGAACAACAAAAACGGAACAGCAGCCACAGGAACACAGAAGATATTCCAATAATCTAAAGAACCGAGATCAGGAAAGCAGTAGGACGCCAAAAAAATGAGAAAACACCGGGCGAGGATGGCATCACAGGAGAAATGCTCAAATTTGGAACTGAGGAAATAATCTACCAACTACAGTGGATATTCAACAAAATTATGGAAGCAGAAACCAGACCCATCAGCCTTATTTCAAATATATATAGAGTCTTTGCAAATATAATTCTCCAAAGAATAACCTCAACATTAGATAAACACCAACCGTATGAGCAAGCAGGATTTAGAAAATCATATTCTACCATAGACCATCTGCATACAGTCAACCAAGTACTGGAGAAGCACAATGAAGTTAACATCCCACTGTATATAACATTCATAGACTGAGTGCGAAATAAAAATAAAAAATATCAAGGCCTTCGATTCATTGGAACACCACTATATATGGAGGGCACTGGAGGAGCAGAAAATAAACAACAAATACATACACATAATCAAAAACATATACGAAAAAACAGAAGCATATATAAAATTGGAGAGAAATGGCCCACTCTTTCGAATTCTCAGAGGACTGCAACAGGGAGACCTTCTCTCCTCAGCATTATTCAACGCCACACTCAAAAAAATCTTTAGGAACCTGAAATGGAACAAAAAAGGTAACAACTTTAACGGCAAACGGCTTTCTAACCTCAAATTTGCCGATGATGTGGTCCTATTCGCTTCATCTGCAAAAGAAATGGAGAACATGCTAAACGAACTGAGCAATAAGAGCAATGATGCAGGACTGCACATAAACTTAAAAAAACAAAAGCACTACCAAACAGCTCAGAAAACAGAATAATGGTTCAAGGCACAAAACTGGAAATGGTTTCCGAAACAATATGTTTACGTCAGCTAATATCCTTCAAGAACAAGCAAGAAAAAGAAACCCAACGCAGAATAACCCAAGGATAGAAGAAGTTTTGGTCATTAAAACATATATTAAAAGGATGCGTTTCGTTAAATTTAAAACAAAAAGTGTTTGATAAATGCATTGTTCCTACTCTAACATATGGTGCAGAGGTGTGAGCAACAACTAAAAGCTCACTTAATAAACTCGTAATCACTTAAAACAAAATGTTACGATCCATTTTAAAAATATCATTAAAGGACCGGGTAAGGCTAACCGAAATAAAACAACGCTTAAGAACTCGCGATGTGGAAAAAAGTTGTAAAACTCTTAAATGGAAGTGGGCGGGACACCTGGCCAGACTAGAAAACCGATGGACTAAAAGAGTTACCAAATGGTATCCCACGTTGGTAAAAAGAAGGAGAGGGCGTCCCAAGACGAGATGGACCGACGAGATAGAAGAGATGGCTGGGAAAAACTGGATGGACAAGGCACAAGACTGGTGCTGGTGGCAGAAAAAGGGGGAGGCCTTTTTCCCGCTTCGGGATGCATAAAAATGGCTATTTGGATTTGGATTGTGCCACTGGTGGTTATCGCCCATTCTCAAATCAAGCAGTGCCCTGCTAGTAGGTTGGCGGCAGTTTTGTTATGAGTACGTTATGTGATATCAACATCCGAATAAATAAATGTTGTAAAAGGTGTTAAATGCAACGATGGTATTCCGCTAGTAGTACTTTGTATACGTAGTTAGTTTTACCTCTGACATTGAGTCTGTGAGACTTTGTGCACTATATTTTGATGCGTTGTTACAGCCCAAACAGTAGAGATAGGCGGAACGATGCGTTAGGTGGAACGTTCCACACGTTCTCGTTCCGAAAAAATCCCGTTCCAAAATAACGTTCTTCCGGAACGAGGGAACCAAATGACATTACTGGTTCACGCCTTGATGAAATTCCTATTTATATCAAAATTTTAAACTGTTCTTATTTTTAGTTCTATCAGTAAATAACGACTATTATTATTCTGATAAATTTATTAATTTGTCGTTTTATATTTTACAATAAAATTAGCATTTATAATATTTTACAATTATGCATTTCTATCAATAAAAGAACATAACGTGAAAGAAGCATTCCCAGTTTCGTCCTTCCTTGCGGGATCGGGAGGATGGAACGTGGAACGGGAATCGTGATTAGTTCCGAGCAGCGACGCGTAACCAACAACACTAACACTGTCTGTTTGTGTTGCGTTCTTCTCGTTTTCACCGATTCAGTTTTATTCCGTCGTTCCAAAATAACGCGTTCATCCTATGTTGGGAATTTTCCGGTACGTTGCTAAAAAATGCCGTTCCGAAAGAACGTTCCGTGCGGAACGACTCATCTCTACCAAACAGTGCGTTACGACACGTTAATGGAAGAGTTGCAGAGCTCACAATAACTGTATCTACATTACCTTGAACAGGCTAATTTGTCCGGCTCAAACATCAGGGAGAAGGGCGGTTTGCTACAAACGATACCTATTAGGGCGAGATAATGATCACTAACGGTGTTAATGGTGATCACGAAAGAATATGGATGGAAAATTGAGCGCCACGAGTTTTATTCTAATTACGCTCGGAATGTTACTAAACGGCCCTCGTAAAAACTCGAAATCTAAAGGCAGACGCATAACCTCAAAGATCCTATCCGGTGTCTCTGCTCCCTTGAAACTAAACTGGGGTAATTCTTCGCATTCACCAAGGTTCCTTACAAGTCTTCTACAATCCACGCTAGTAATCAAATAAATACACAACTATCTACAAACAACAGTAATAAAATGCCCCAGTAGGCAATTTAAGGCTCTGTCTTGGGTCCATTATTGTTTATTTTGTATATAAACGATTTGGAATTGAATCTAAAATATTGCACCATAAATCTGTTTGCAGATGATACATTAGTGACAGTTATTGACGAACATGTTAAAAATGCTGTTAATAAAATGACTATAGATTTAGAAATTATTTCTAAGTTCTAAGAATGCTAGATTACCTTACAAAAAGTAGTTCCCAAAATTGTTTCTTTTATAAAGGCTTCAAAATTAATAATAACCTTCCAATTGAAATTAAAGGAACTAAAAATGTCTATGAGTTTAAAAAAAACTAAGCGGTTGTGTTAAGAAAAATTATTAGTTAAGTAAATATGTAAACAATTGTAAATCTTAAAATAGTTTTTAACTAAATAAAGATTATTATTAATATTATTATTAAATTAGCATCTATTGAATAATTTCAAAATATAAAAATGTCTTGCACGCCGTTTCTCTTGAACAGGTGATTAGGTAAACATCATATACTAAATTAAGTCCAAATGTGGTTAGTCATGTGAAAGCATTTAATCGGTGTAAGCCAACGAAATAAACAAAAGCTCTGTTTATAATAAACCACACAGTAAAGGCCTAGTATAATTCGATGCAAGTCTCGGGATCCCCAATCGCTCCAGTTATATTTGCACCGCACGGCTATTTTTAGCTGGCTCGGTACTACATCTGAGCCACGTACGCAGGCCTAAATTGAGCAGACGCGTCTCACTGTGCCTCAATTGGCTTCACCCAAAATGGCTAATGCTGCTCTCTAAAAATTAAAACCACAGTACCTTTATGGAGTCCTGGCGAATGGAATACTGATGCAGGCTGAGACGCCGTCAATTGGCTGTTGATGGGACTCGTTAACCATCGTCGGCGGGCAACAAGGGTAGACCAGGAGAAGGTGGCTTTACGACGCGACCAAAGAAAGAGCACCTCGATACAACGAAGAGGTGCTGAGTGAAGATCCTTGATTTACGAGATGGGTAGATGGTGGACGACAGCAACACGACCTAGGCTAGCTGATGACGGCTCTTTGATAATCTTCCCTAGGGAATCCGCATGAAGGCCAAACGGCACAACTTACCCCGAAAATTAAGGGAGAGTTCTGGCACACTCACACCGTCTTGCGCTCGGAGATATGTAAGGACAATTCTTAGAAATTAGTATGTTCCGGTATTTCCCGCATAAGTCAAGCCCAAATTCATAGTGTAGTGGTGAAGCCTCAAAACTATAGTCCATACGATCTTTCCTTCCGGCAGTTGAAACACTAACGCTACAAAGTTTATTTTAGGACCTTTGATTCAATTTTCCGTACGCTGGTTTTATAAAGTGGGTTTTGTTCTCGCATGCTGTTTGGGTAACGCCATTCTGCTCTTATCGCGTTTTAATGAGTTCCCGGTTCCAGCGAGGCGATTGCATGACTTACCTGGAAATCCCCTTTGTAAGCGAAATTATGTTTCGTCATTTTGTCCCATGGCAACCTTATGCTATGAATGGAATGAGGAACGAATTAAGTCACGCCTGCGTGGTTTCAGTTGGTTTGAGGATCGTAACTTAAGCAATTCACTATCGCTACCGCTCTAAGTTAGAAAACACGCGTGTCGATTTCGCGCCCCGACTCGCATCGCTTTGCGCGACCGGGCTGCCCTTTGAAGAAGCTGAACTCCCGCTTTAAGTATTCAACGGTGTGCTTTTTGTCAGCTTCGGTGGCTATGGAACTGTTTCGTTGAGTTGTCTGCTAGTTATTGGGGTTAACGGGAGGCAATCAAGTTAGTGTGGTCAAGAGTCTATTACAGTGGGGCTGTGAAACCCTTAATTATCGCTGCGGCGGATCATTTATCGGACTCTTGAGCGAACCAACTCTATCTTGTCAAGGCGTCCTGTTGTATCTCGCACGTTTCGTCATTTCTTTATTGAAAGTTTCATTACGTTTTGTCAACCGTTGAGGGGATTATCGTCCTGCCAATCCCTGGCTGCGGTAAACATAATCGAGGTCATGTTTCCGCATTCCGTAAACACCCTGTGGTTTCCTGTCGATTATTTCCGTTGCATTTGCTGAGGTGCGATCCGCATTGGACACCACTTTTGAGCATCTGGATGTATACACCACGTATATATGTTAGTTGTTAACCGTTGTACTGCCTATACATTTACATTGAAGTGATTTTTGAAGTGAATTTTTATTCTTACAGTCAAGTTTTATTTTTTATATGTCGTTTTGCATCGTAAGTTTAAGTAAATATTATCGCTGCGTCACTATTTGGGCAATTTTTGATAATATTGATTATGTAACGTGGTCCCTTTGTACAGAATTTAAAGTTATTACTGTTTTGAATGTAGCCATCTCGGTTAATTGTCATTTTATTGCTGAGTTTAGTTTAAACGTTGCAATTTAACCTGACTAACCCGTTTTGCATTTATTTGTACCTGTAACGAGTAAACATTTTCATGTTCATTGTCACATATACATATTTTATTATTTCAACAGAGTTTATTGTTAAGTATTTATGTTTTTTTCATTTATGTTTGCGTGCATATTTGTGTTTTGTTTCAATGTACAGGAGTTCAAAAGATGTAAGTGAATGCAACTAAAGGTATGTTTAATTAAGCTATAGGAGTCGCCGCCTCAAGCTATGCCAAGCCACACGTAGAAAGGTGGAGCACTTACTTCCACGTTCAGAGTGCGTTCACCTGTGTTGCTGATCTTGTTTTCCCGATCTAGTTCGAATGTGGTGGCGCTTTAATATTTAACATGTTTTACCTCGATTACCGGAGCGCAGCCCGAATTTCAAAGGTCGTCAAGAACCCGCCTTCTCGACTGAGATCTAGCCGGAGCAACCTTTTGTTACCGTAGACCGTAACGGAGTTAGGGCCGCGTATTCTAGGTAGATTTCCCGTTTATGTCGTTAAAAGTTTTTCGTGCAATAACAGATCGACCCCTGGTACATGGAAAAATTCTCAAGCTGTCACTTGTGTTTCAAGAAAAATGCGTCTTGCACGACAACACTGTTAGTGGAAGAATTGCACTCGCCACCAGAGGCGCGCGCGGACCGTACTTAACTCTCTCTCTCTCATTTGCATTCACATCGCACAGTCTTTCCCTTATTGGCTGCTCAACATTGCCTCGTTGTTTTCGCGCCAGCTGCGATGAGTTCACCGTCGCCTGAAAGTGATTAAGATAAGTCCCATCCGGTGTATGCGTCGATCGACATGTACGCCGTCCGGGTCCTTGAATAAAAACTGTAAGCTGCGTCCATCGGTGGGCAAATATTAAAAATTATTAATGGAATTTGCATCAAATAGGTTATTAACATAGACTTTTTCGAGGCAGCGGAGCAAAGCTTGCTTTAATGAAAACTGGCCCTTCGGCGAACGGATTGCAACAAGTGTCGCCACTCATTTGACTGTTCAATAAATCTCATCGAAGTGGGAACACGGTTCCTTTAAGAACCTGAAGACCGAAAGGGGCGCTAAAGCTTAATTAACATGGCAAAATTCGGGAAGTCCCAACAGCTTAACTGCCAGCCCTAATATTGTTTGTGTATCTTCAGTGTTTAGTATCTTTTTGAATGTTAGTGTACTTGTACAGTGTGTTCTATTCTCGAGTTACCAGCCCAAGGAGTGTGTGTGATTTCCTGTTGCCGCCTGTGTAACAAAAAAGTTATATCTTTATGGCTTGTTCTCGACAATTCATAAATATTATTCCAGGTGAAATCGATATTTGGCTTCACGGTGTTGACTGAACAAAATTCTGCCAACTGGGAAATGAAATAGAGCTTTTCAGCGCCCCGTTACACATGATCGATAAATTAAAAAGACAAAGCAGTAAAAAAGAAGCAAAAAAAAAGTAAGCCTCGAGCTATTTTAATGCTACGTGTTAGTAATACCGTTCTACAATATTCCTATTCGCATCAAAAGCGTACGTACATAATATATAACAAACGAATTAGCACAAATTCACAATTATTATGTAATACGTGTTATACCACAGTTGGCTGTCCCTTCTATAAGCTTTTGAACCAAAAAGTTTTTCTCAAATCTAACAGTAGTCAAAGCTCAAATACTGTATAAATAGACGGTATTTATATTGTAACAATACCAAATTATGACCTATAAAATTTATTAATTAGAAATTTATGATAACCACCTGAGTACACATTGATTGTTATTTAATGAAAATTGAATACTTCCAACATGTAAGTCTTAAAATAAAATGAATTGTATGTATAATATTGATCAAGTAGGAAAATTAGGTAATGTGAATTATCATGTTTGCATATGAAATAATTGAGTTGTAGTCCAGTCAATATAGCAGAAAAAATGGCAATTCCTTGCGAAAGGTCGGGTAGTCTTGACTTTTTGATATATCATTTGGATTGCCACAGTGATGTAAAAACGAAGTTTTCGACCTTGGCACACCCCCCGCGCACCACGCAACTTCGAAAAAACAGCAAAATTTAGACACTTGTTTTCGTTCTTGCCGTATATTTCAAAAACTAAACGTTTGTTCAAAAAAATCATTCTTACCTTTTTAAAAGTAGAGTAAATTTGCTACAATTTGAGCACAAGATGACCTTTGTATGTCCAAACGTTGCCTTTAAAATTTTTTAAAAATAGAAACGATGTTTTTTCTCCAGAATGGAATCGAAATGATTGTACTTCCCAAATTGGGGAAAAATAAATACAATGTTCCAGAAAAGAGTTAATTTATCGTTTTATAGTGTGAATAGAAGGGTCGCAACTAAATAAACGCCAAAAACAGTAAATAGTAAGACAATATAATCTTCGTGATACACAAGAAAAAGAAAAGCGTCCGACTTACACTGTTCACCCAAAGGAAACCATAAGCATGGGTGCATCTACGAGGCACTTTGAAGGTTGGACCTTGAGGATTCCACACAGAAGGAGTTGGAATCTCGTTTCTACGCCGGAGCTGCGAGTCTGTCGAGGTTATTGGTCTGTGTGGAGCCTGAAGAAAGTGTCTCATCAACGAGAACAGCCATCAAACCCGTTCTAGCTGTGGAGGCATCGTCAAGGGCCACTCTGAGGACTCACGTAGACGAGCAGGCACCTAAAGAAAGGTGGTTAACCTTGTTGAAAAACAATGCAGGTTAGAATTCACATGAAGCTAAGCAAAACGGGAATTTACCCGTTAATTACTGTTAAAATTCACTAAAGTTTAGATTGCAATTTTAACGAAGAATCACTTGGATTGTCTGTTATGAGCTGAGGGGGTGCTTCCCCAAGAATAAAAGGGCTTGGCGTCACGATAGATGCGGCCCTTCAGATCTTTGCATGATGTGACGCAATTGTTGTGTTCTCTAAATTTCTAACTTCAAAATCAGGATTTCTTCCAAGAAAAACGTGAAAGCTCAACGTTTTATTTTATTGAATTTTAGAACGGGGGCGGTAATAAAACTAATGAACCAGGAGAACGACAGTAAAACTCGACGCATCCCGAAGAATGCAACTTGCCCCTGGTAGCCCGGAATGCAGCCGCTGCAGAAACGGTTAAGCAAAGTATAGGCCATTCAGTAAACACAAAAACATATAAATTTTTTTGAAGTTGGCATATACGTAAAATTTGTCTGCTAGGGATTCTGTATTTTGTTTTGCAAAGGTTTTCAGTTTCCATACCTGCATAAAGGTGACTTTGAATTTAAAAATGACAATTAATAAATATCATTAATTCAATGTCAAAGTACATACTATTGCGGAAATTCTTGCCTGAACTTTTATAAAATGTAATAAAAATACTTATTAATAAATGCTACATCAATAGTATCAAACACAGTATTTGTTTAACATCCTTAAAAGTAGTTATGACAGATGCTAATTAAATGTCACACTCTTAACCTATTTGTTTTAGTAACTTTTTGGAAGTACATTCCTAGACAGAAGATGCATTTTGGAAGTACACTCATGAAATTTTAGAAATCAAAGGCCACTTTGTGTTTTTATGTTTAGTGAACAGACTATAGGCACAAGTACGCTGAATTAAAATGCGCGGTTTAAAGGGAATATTTTAAATCCGGCACTAAGCCGAAACTTTAAAGAACGGTACGGTAAATCGATAAAGCATTAGCAATTATTGGAATGACATAAATCTGAGGTTCAGGTATACTTAACGACTTAACTCGTCAAGATTTGAAGCACGAATTCTTTTGTTCGGGTTGTAATGACGCAATGTTTTAACATTCAATATAGATGGCCTTTTGCCAGAAGACAACACTCTAGAACAAATTCCG
>CALNHX010005620.1:81921-103430 GCA_940337035.1 Agriotes lineatus | reverse complement strand
AGACCTAACAACTAACATAAACCATTAACCTGGACCACCGCCGAGAGCGCAACGCATTGCGTTGAACAAACTCTCTCTCGTATTTTTTCTCTAAAAAAAATTATCAAGACCTAACAACTAACATAAACCATTAACCTGGACCACCGCCGAGAGCGCAACGCATTGCGTTGAACAAACTCTCTCTCGTATTTTTTCTCTAAAAAAAATTATCAAGACCTAACAACTAACATAAACCATTAACCTGGACCACCGCCGAGAGCGCAACGCATTGCGTTGAACAAACTCTCTCTCGTATTTTTTCTCTAAAAAAAATTATCAAGACCTAACAACTAACTTAAACCATTAACCTGGACCACCGCCGAGAGCGCAACGCATTGCGTTGAACAAACTCTCTCTCGTATTTTTTCTCTAAAAAAAAATATCAAGACCTAACAACTAACATAAACCATTAACCTGGACCACCGCCGAGAGCGCAACGCATTGCGTTGAACAAACTCTCTCTCGTATTTTTTCTCTAAAAAAAATTATCAAGACCTAACAACTAACATAAACCATTAACCTGGACCACCGCCGAGAGCGCAACGCATTGCGTTGAACAAACTCTCTCTCGTATTTTTTCTCTAAAAAAAAATATCAAGACCTAACAACTAACATAAACCATTAACCTGGACCACCGCCGAGAGCGCAACGCATTGCGTTGAACAAACTCTCTCTCGTATTTTTTCTCTAAAAAAAAATATCAAGACCTAACAACTAACATAAACCATTAACCTGGACCACCGCCGAGAGCGCAACGCATTGCGTTGAACAAACTCTCTCTCGTATTTTTTCTCTAAAAAAAATTATCAAGACCTAACAACTAACATAAACCATTAACCTGGACCACCGCCGAGAGCGCAACGCATTGCGTTGAACAAACTCTCTCTCGTATTTTTTCTCTAAAAAAAATATCAAGACCTAACAACTAACATAAACCATTAACCTGGACCACCGCCGAGAGCGCAACGCATTGCGTTGAACAAACTCTCTCTCGTATTTTTTCTCTAAAAAAAATTATCAAGACCTAACAACTAACATAAACCATTAACCTGGACCACCGCCGAGAGCGCAACGCATTGCGTTGAACAAACTCTCTCTCGTATTTTTTCTCTAAAAAAAATTATCAAGACCTAACAACTAACATAAACCATTAACCTGGACCACCGCCGAGAGCGCAACGCATTGCGTTGAACAAACTCTCTCTCGTATTTTTTCTCTAAAAAAAATATCAAGACCTAACAACTAACATAAACCATTAACCTGGACCACCGCCGAGAGCGCAACGCATTGCGTTGAACAAACTCTCTCTCGTATTTTTTCTCTAAAAAAAATTATCAAGACCTAACAACTAACATAAACCATTAACCTGGACCACCGCCGAGAGCGCAACGCATTGCGTTGAACAAACTCTCTCTCGTATTTTTTCTCTAAAAAAAAATATCAAGACCTAACAACTAACATAAACCATTAACCTGGACCACCGCCGAGAGCGCAACGCATTGCGTTGAACAAACTCTCTCTCGTATTTTTTCTCTAAAAAAAATTATCAAGACCTAACAACTAACATAAACCATTAACCTGGACCACCGCCGAGAGCGCAACGCATTGCGTTGAACAAACTCTCTCTCGTATTTTTTCTCTAAAAAAAATATCAAGACCTAACAACTAACATAAACCATTAACCTGGACCACCGCCGAGAGCGCAACGCATTGCGTTGAACAAACTCTCTCTCGTATTTTTTCTCTAAAAAAAATTATCAAGACCTAACAACTAACATAAACCATTAACCTGGACCACCGCCGAGAGCGCAACGCATTGCGTTGAACAAACTCTCTCTCGTATTTTTTCTCTAAAAAAAATATCAAGACCTAACAACTAACATAAACCATTAACCTGGACCACCGCCGAGAGCGCAACGCATTGCGTTGAACAAACTCTCTCTCGTATTTTTTCTCTAAAAAAAATATCAAGACCTAACAACTAACATAAACCATTAACCTGGACCACCGCCGAGAGCGCAACGCATTGCGTTGAACAAACTCTCTCTCGTATTTTTTCTCTAAAAAAAATTATCAAGACCTAACAACTAACATAAACCATTAACCTGGACCACCGCCGAGAGCGCAACGCATTGCGTTGAACAAACTCTCTCTCGTATTTTTTCTCTAAAAAAAATATCAAGACCTAACAACTAACATAAACCATTAACCTGGACCACCGCCGAGAGCGCAACGCATTGCGTTGAACAAACTCTCTCTCGTATTTTTTCTCTAAAAAAAATTATCAAGACCTAACAACTAACATAAACCATTAACCTGGACCACCGCCGAGAGCGCAACGCATTGCGTTGAACAAACTCTCTCTCGTATTTTTTCTCTAAAAAAAAATATCAAGACCTAACAACTAACATAAACCATTAACCTGGACCACCGCCGAGAGCGCAACGCATTGCGTTGAACAAACTCTCTCTCGTATTTTTTCTCTAAAAAAAAATATCAAGACCTAACAACTAACATAAACCATTAACCTGGACCACCGCCGAGAGCGCAACGCATTGCGTTGAACAAACTCTCTCTCGTATTTTTTCTCTAAAAAAAATTATCAAGACCTAACAACTAACATAAACCATTAACCTGGACCACCGCCGAGAGCGCAACGCATTGCGTTGAACAAACTCTCTCTCGTATTTTTTCTCTAAAAAAAAATATCAAGACCTAACAACTAACATAAACCATTAACCTGGACCACCGCCGAGAGCGCAACGCATTGCGTTGAACAAACTCTCTCTCGTATTTTTTCTCTAAAAAAAAATATCAAGACCTAACAACTAACATAAACCATTAACCTGGACCACCGCCGAGAGCGCAACGCATTGCGTTGAACAAACTCTCTCTCGTATTTTTTCTCTAAAAAAAATTATCAAGACCTAACAACTAACATAAACCATTAACCTGGACCACCGCCGAGAGCGCAACGCATTGCGTTGAACAAACTCTCTCTCGTATTTTTTCTCTAAAAAAAAATATCAAGACCTAACAACTAACATAAACCATTAACCTGGACCACCGCCGAGAGCGCAACGCATTGCGTTGAACAAACTCTCTCTCGTATTTTTTCTCTAAAAAAAAATATCAAGACCTAACAACTAACATAAACCATTAACCTGGACCACCGCCGAGAGCGCAACGCATTGCGTTGAACAAACTCTCTCTCGTATTTTTTCTCTAAAAAAAAATATCAAGACCTAACAACTAACATAAACCATTAACCTGGACCACCGCCGAGAGCGCAACGCATTGCGTTGAACAAACTCTCTCTCGTATTTTTTCTCTAAAAAAAAATATCAAGACCTAACAACTAACATAAACCATTAACCTGGACCACCGCCGAGAGCGCAACGCATTGCGTTGAACAAACTCTCTCTCGTATTTTTTCTCTAAAAAAAAATATTAAGACCTAACAACTAACATAAACCATTAACCTGGACCACCGCCGAGAGCGCAACGCATTGCGTTGAACAAACTCTCTCTCGTATTTTTTCTCTAAAAAAAAATATCAAGACCTAACAACTAACATAAACCATTAACCTGGACCACCGCCGAGAGCGCAACGCATTGCGTTGAACAAACTCTCTCTCGTATTTTTTCTCTAAAAAAAAATATCAAGACCTAACAACTAACATAAACCATTAACCTGGACCACCGCCGAGAGCGCAACGCATTGCGTTGAACAAACTCTCTCTCGTATTTTTTCTCTAAAAAAAATTATCAAGACCTAACAACTAACATAAACCATTAACCTGGACCACCGCCGAGAGCGCAACGCATTGCGTTGAACAAACTCTCTCTCGTATTTTTTCTCTAAAAAAAAATATCAAGACCTAACAACTAACATAAACCATTAACCTGGACCACCGCCGAGAGCGCAACGCATTGCGTTGAACAAACTCTCTCTCGTATTTTTTCTCTAAAAAAAATTATCAAGACCTAACAACTAACATAAACCATTAACCTGGACCACCGCCGAGAGCGCAACGCATTGCGTTGAACAAACTCTCTCTCGTATTTTTTCTCTAAAAAAAAATATCAAGACCTAACAACTAACATAAACCATTAACCTGGACCACCGCCGAGAGCGCAACGCATTGCGTTGAACAAACTCTCTCTCGTATTTTTTCTCTAAAAAAAATTATCAAGACCTAACAACTAACATAAACCATTAACCTGGACCACCGCCGAGAGCGCAACGCATTGCGTTGAACAAACTCTCTCTCGTATTTTTTCTCTAAAAAAAAATATCAAGACCTAACAACTAACATAAACCATTAACCTGGACCACCGCCGAGAGCGCAACGCATTGCGTTGAACAAACTCTCTCTCGTATTTTTTCTCTAAAAAAAATTATCAAGACCTAACAACTAACATAAACCATTAACCTGGACCACCGCCGAGAGCGCAACGCATTGCGTTGAACAAACTCTCTCTCGTATTTTTTCTCTAAAAAAAAATATCAAGACCTAACAACTAACATAAACCATTAACCTGGACCACCGCCGAGAGCGCAACGCATTGCGTTGAACAAACTCTCTCTCGTATTTTTTCTCTAAAAAAAATTATCAAGACCTAACAACTAACATAAACCATTAACCTGGACCACCGCCGAGAGCGCAACGCATTGCGTTGAACAAACTCTCTCTCGTATTTTTTCTCTAAAAAAAAATATCAAGACCTAACAACTAACATAAACCATTAACCTGGACCACCGCCGAGAGCGCAACGCATTGCGTTGAACAAACTCTCTCTCGTATTTTTTCTCTAAAAAAAAATATCAAGACCTAACAACTAACATAAACCATTAACCTGGACCACCGCCGAGAGCGCAACGCATTGCGTTGAACAAACTCTCTCTCGTATTTTTTCTCTAAAAAAATTATCAAGACCTAACAACTAACATAAACCATTAACCTGGACCACCGCCGAGAGCGCAACGCATTGCGTTGAACAAACTCTCTCTCGTATTTTTTCTCTAAAAAAAAATATCAAGACCTAACAACTAACATAAACCATTAACCTGGACCACCGCCGAGAGCGCAACGCATTGCGTTGAACAAACTCTCTCTCGTATTTTTTCTCTAAAAAAAATTATCAAGACCTAACAACTAACATAAACCATTAACCTGGACCACCGCCGAGAGCGCAACGCATTGCGTTGAACAAACTCTCTCTCGTATTTTTTCTCTAAAAAAAAATATCAAGACCTAACAACTAACATAAACCATTAACCTGGACCACCGCCGAGAGCGCAACGCATTGCGTTGAACAAACTCTCTCTCGTATTTTTTCTCTAAAAAAAAATATCAAGACCTAACAACTAACATAAACCATTAACCTGGACCACCGCCGAGAGCGCAACGCATTGCGTTGAACAAACTCTCTCTCGTATTTTTTCTCTAAAAAAAATTATCAAGACCTAACAACTAACATAAACCATTAACCTGGACCACCGCCGAGAGCGCAACGCATTGCGTTGAACAAACTCTCTCTCGTATTTTTTCTCTAAAAAAAAATATCAAGACCTAACAACTAACATAAACCATTAACCTGGACCACCGCCGAGAGCGCAACGCATTGCGTTGAACAAACTCTCTCTCGTATTTTTTCTCTAAAAAAAAATATCAAGACCTAACAACTAACATAAACCATTAACCTGGACCACCGCCGAGAGCGCAACGCATTGCGTTGAACAAACTCTCTCTCGTATTTTTTCTCTAAAAAAAATTATCAAGACCTAACAACTAACATAAACCATTAACCTGGACCACCGCCGAGAGCGCAACGCATTGCGTTGAACAAACTCTCTCTCGTATTTTTTCTCTAAAAAAAAATATCAAGACCTAACAACTAACATAAACCATTAACCTGGACCACCGCCGAGAGCGCAACGCATTGCGTTGAACAAACTCTCTCTCGTATTTTTTCTCTAAAAAAAAATATCAAGACCTAACAACTAACATAAACCATTAACCTGGACCACCGCCGAGAGCGCAACGCATTGCGTTGAACAAACTCTCTCTCGTATTTTTTCTCTAAAAAAAATTATCAAGACCTAACAACTAACATAAACCATTAACCTGGACCACCGCCGAGAGCGCAACGCATTGCGTTGAACAAACTCTCTCTCGTATTTTTTCTCTAAAAAAAAATATCAAGACCTAACAACTAACATAAACCATTAACCTGGACCACCGCCGAGAGCGCAACGCATTGCGTTGAACAAACTCTCTCTCGTATTTTTTCTCTAAAAAAAATTATCAAGACCTAACAACTAACATAAACCATTAACCTGGACCACCGCCGAGAGCGCAACGCATTGCGTTGAACAAACTCTCTCTCGTATTTTTTCTCTAAAAAAAATTATCAAGACCTAACAACTAACATAAACCATTAACCTGGACCACCGCCGAGAGCGCAACGCATTGCGTTGAACAAACTCTCTCTCGTATTTTTTCTCTAAAAAAAAATATCAAGACCTAACAACTAACATAAACCATTAACCTGGACCACCGCCGAGAGCGCAACGCATTGCGTTGAACAAACTCTCTCTCGTATTTTTTCTCTAAAAAAAATTATCAAGACCTAACAACTAACATAAACCATTAACCTGGACCACCGCCGAGAGCGCAACGCATTGCGTTGAACAAACTCTCTCTCGTATTTTTTCTCTAAAAAAAAATATCAAGACCTAACAACTAACATAAACCATTAACCTGGACCACCGCCGAGAGCGCAACGCATTGCGTTGAACAAACTCTCTCTCGTATTTTTTCTCTAAAAAAAAATATCAAGACCTAACAACTAACATAAACCATTAACCTGGACCACCGCCGAGAGCGCAACGCATTGCGTTGAACAAACTCTCTCTCGTATTTTTTCTCTAAAAAAAATTATCAAGACCTAACAACTAACATAAACCATTAACCTGGACCACCGCCGAGAGCGCAACGCATTGCGTTGAACAAACTCTCTCTCGTATTTTTTCTCTAAAAAAAAATATCAAGACCTAACAACTAACATAAACCATTAACCTGGACCACCGCCGAGAGCGCAACGCATTGCGTTGAACAAACTCTCTCTCGTATTTTTTCTCTAAAAAAAAATATCAAGACCTAACAACTAACATAAACCATTAACCTGGACCACCGCCGAGAGCGCAACGCATTGCGTTGAACAAACTCTCTCTCGTATTTTTTCTCTAAAAAAAATTATCAAGACCTAACAACTAACATAAACCATTAACCTGGACCACCGCCGAGAGCGCAACGCATTGCGTTGAACAAACTCTCTCTCGTATTTTTTCTCTAAAAAAAAATATCAAGACCTAACAACTAACATAAACCATTAACCTGGACCACCGCCGAGAGCGCAACGCATTGCGTTGAACAAACTCTCTCTCGTATTTTTTCTCTAAAAAAAATTATCAAGACCTAACAACTAACATAAACCATTAACCTGGACCACCGCCGAGAGCGCAACGCATTGCGTTGAACAAACTCTCTCTCGTATTTTTTCTCTAAAAAAAATTATCAAGACCTAACAACTAACATAAACCATTAACCTGGACCACCGCCGAGAGCGCAACGCATTGCGTTGAACAAACTCTCTCTCGTATTTTTTCTCTAAAAAAAAATATCAAGACCTAACAACTAACATAAACCATTAACCTGGACCACCGCCGAGAGCGCAACGCATTGCGTTGAACAAACTCTCTCTCGTATTTTTTCTCTAAAAAAAATTATCAAGACCTAACAACTAACATAAACCATTAACCTGGACCACCGCCGAGAGCGCAACGCATTGCGTTGAACAAACTCTCTCTCGTATTTTTTCTCTAAAAAAAAATATCAAGACCTAACAACTAACATAAACCATTAACCTGGACCACCGCCGAGAGCGCAACGCATTGCGTTGAACAAACTCTCTCTCGTATTTTTTCTCTAAAAAAAATTATCAAGACCTAACAACTAACATAAACCATTAACCTGGACCACCGCCGAGAGCGCAACGCATTGCGTTGAACAAACTCTCTCTCGTATTTTTTCTCTAAAAAAAAATATCAAGACCTAACAACTAACATAAACCATTAACCTGGACCACCACCGAGAGCGCAACGCATTGCGTTGAATAAACTCTCTCTCGTATTTTTTCTGTAAAAAAAATTATCAAGACCTAACAACTAACATAAACCGTTAACCTGGACCACCGCCGAGAGCGCAACGCATTGCGTTGAACAAACTCTCTCTCGTATTTTTTTTCTAAAAAAAATTATCAAGACCTAACAACTAACATAAACCATTAACCTGGACCACCGCCGAGAGCGCAACGCATTGCGTTGAACAAACTCTCTCTCGTATTTTTTTTCTAAAAAAAATTATCAAGACCTAACAACTAACATAAACCATTAACCTGGACCACCGCCGAGAGCGCAACGCATTGCGTTGAACAAACTCTCTCTCGTATTTTTTCTCTAAAAAAAAATTATCAAGACCTAACAACTAACATAAACCATTAATCTGGACCACCGCCGAGAGCGCAACGCATTGCTTTAAACATTGATAGCGGCAAGCGGCACCCACAACATTTTGACATACACGCTGATCGAACTATAAACTTACTTCGCTCGCAGCGGATGCGAAATAGACCGGACCGTGCACCGAATTTCACCCCAAAAGGTTACTAATGTCAAAATAAGACATTGGCATTTTATAACTTGTCAAAAGTTTGAGTGGACGTATCACGTGATGAAATCCGCCATTAGTATTCCCGCGGCCATGAGTTTTCCAAATTATAGTTTGTTTATACGGAAAAGAACCATATTTTGACGTTTTTCACAAATTAGTTATTTACGATAATCAGAACAGTATTAACAACAAACAATCCAGAACATTTAACAGAGAAATAAATATTTTCTTGTAAGTTTTATATTGCTTAAATATTCGTAAGTAACTGTTCAATAGATTATTGCGGTGTACATTTGCAATTCCAGGTTGAACATGTATGGCAGGTAGTTAATGTCGGGAAAACTCCAGTATAGCCCACTAGTACATTTTGACATTTCCGGAATCTGAAATTAGAGGAACTGTTATGCCAGTGGCAAAACTGGATTTTAAGCTATAAATAAGAGAAATACTCATTGGAAAATTCTAATTCAATATTATTGTCGACGATTGGACTAACTGCTTGTTTTATGGTGATACACAGGAATTTTTGTACTAAGTATACACAAATCTTAAACTGCAGCTAACCTAAATTAGCACCTTGACGGCAGCCAAAATTGGGTCTGGCATGAAACTCTCGTGTTTTGCGTCCATTGTCTGAACATTTGTAGAACCTCCGACAAACTGAGAATCACATTATCAAGCGCATGCGCCTAAGCACCAGTGGGCTAGATTGGAGTTTAGTCCATGTATCTATTTAATATAATTTAGATGTTAATAAAGCACATTAAATTACCGAGAAGATTTCTATACAAATGATGTTATATCATTTGCGTTTTGGATTTGAGCTTTCCAATTTCCATTAATTGTAATAAATTGATGAAAACACCTTATGACTCATATTTCTTCAACATTTAAACCTCTTTGTGGTATTTTATTGTATTTGAGAGATTAGTCATTTTGAATAACTTTCTTTCACTTCAGCAAATGAATTGTAAAATTTTATTTTGACTTTAGTAATTTTATCTACGACAGTGTGTAAAATTGCCTTTTAGTTGGCAGTTTTAAGTTTGTAAAACGACTGGTTAATAACATGTTTTCATTGGTTTACGTCGTCAGTAGTAACGTATTTAAAAGATTTAATTAGACACGTTGTGAGTAGCAACGTGTTTTAAAATTTTTCAAATACTCAAAATTACGACCGGTTGCTGGTAATCAAAATTTACATTTAATTTTTTTCATATTTACCGTGTTTTCTAGTTTCTATCGTAGATAAAATATTGTACGATACACATGCGTAAAGCATCTTTAGTCACTCGCGGGGCTTAAAACGCTCGCTCACTCGCGTTTTAACTCTACCCCACTCGTGCCTAAAGAGTAGCTTTACGCACTAGTATCGTAAATTACTATTTTGTTATCAAATGTTGCTTACACCGTTAAAAAATTCTATTTTTTATTACATCATCATGGTTTTCCGTAAAATCGTGTTTTGATATTGGATAAAAAAGTACCAGTCAAAAATTGTATGGCCACACTGTGATTATATAGTCACTGTAGTAATTTAAAATACTATAAATGTAATTATAATATACATAAGAGCCCAGCAAATTTTTCCATTTTTATCATATGCATTTGTACCCTATGGTATGGTACTTATTAATCATGTAACATGTACAAAACACCAAAGTATCGCTTTCCTGCGGAACTTTTTCTTGCCGAACTTTTTCCTGCGGATTTATTTCCCCACGGTACTTTTTCCGGCGGAACATTTTCCGCGGAACTTTTTCCTGCGGATCTTTTTCCGGCATCGAAAATTTCTTGCATCATTCGCATCATATTGCTGTCATTTGATGCACTGACTAATGTACTAGCTTCTTGCATTTGACGTCCTTCCGTATTTACTACGTTATCACCCTGTTCTAATTGAAGTCCATCCATTTTCTTTAACTTCCTTGTTGATTTTCTAAAACCCGACCGCAAATTCATATACGTATCCTCTCTTCTAAATGCCTCGAACCCTCACGTTGATCGATACCAATTATTTTACAATCTTATTTGTTTATCTTTTGTATCTCACTTTGTGGAGCTAAATTTATTACAACTTCCTTTCGAGCCTCACGTTGCGCGTCAATTTTTTTTTTTTTTTTTTTAAAGTTGTCAAAATTATTTAATTAAATGAAAGTTCCAATAAATGCGGTTAAATACTTTTTAAAATAACTAGACCAAAATGATAAATTTCTAATTATAAAGATCGAAACCGTCGAGTACTCAAATCACAATATTAATTTAGAAAACTTAATATTCTAAGATTCTCTAAATCTAAATACAAGTTTTAAATTCTAAATTTGCCGTATCCAAACTGTTACTATAATACACTAACCTTCAACAGCCGAACTCGTACTTTCGATGTGGTTCTAATATCAGCTTCACACTGATCGAAGTCGTCAAACACCTACTTGGAGATGATGAGGACCCATAAAAGCTCGTTGTAGACAGACTTGACCGTTTAATATTTTCTTAAAACGGTATTGCAGCATGTCCAACACACAAACACTCACTAAACTGATGGCTTGTACACCAATGACCACTTGAAATGGCTTCTATAAATCTCCAACTCACTATGTGAAGACTAATATTGACCCCTTGGTCAGTATTTGATCATGCAGAAGGCTATTCTTACTAACACGTATCAAATTGCAATTATATCCTCACAATTAAAGGTATTATTCGACCTTTAATGTGAATATTTTGACTGATAATCTTTAAATTATAGAAACTTTTCAACCCTTGTAAACAACCTCTTGGTTGCTAATATTTACTGCCACCCGTTATTCTCTTACACTTGTTATCACATGATACCCTTTTGATATCTTGATATTAATTGAAAATAATTAAGCATTCTCACAGCATGCTACATTACAACGATAGTTAGACAATGGTAATTGGCAGTACTGAGCTGCACAGGCTTGTTTAAATGAATTTAGAGAAATATATACTAACGTTGAAATATTAGCAACAGATTTTTTTATCAAGTACGACGTACTGTAACTGTTTTCAGGGAAACTAGTAGCTAGTATAGCAGACAGAGCAAGAACTGGTAGATCACATGTGAGAACTGCGGAACAAATTACAGATGTCCAAAATCGAATGCAAAACTAACCCGCCACGTCAATCCGAAGGCTTACCTAACCGAATCTCCTCAGAGGATATAAGTACGGCGAAATTCCATCTGCGCTACCGCGTCTCTTCGGGAAAAGTCAGGCGCGCGCGTCTCTTGAAGAGCACGGTGTAATGGTTGAAACATTTTTACCCTTTTGTGACATTATCCTTTATCGGTTGAGTCTTATTTTCGGCAAATGTAAAGCCTGACCTATGTGAAAGTTATTACTTTCTTTTATTTGAAAATTAACACAAAAATGAACAAAATTTAATTTTTTTAAGGTGCTCTGTATATATTTATATGAAATTGTACCGGTTTCATGCGAGGTAGATATACAGTGCGTAAATTAAGTATGGAAACGGTGGCATTATTTGAATACGGCCATACATAGAACTCTGAAATTTGGTATAGAAGTAAAATATACGGTTTTCTACTAATATTCGTGGTTCCAATTTTTTTATCGATCGTTACGACTGCAGCACGGCCAACTTGATTATTTTTTTAAATTGAAATGGGGGTTGAAAGTACTGTAAGATTGTAGCTTTTGGGGCGTTATTTCTTACATAAATGTGTTCATATATAAAGGTTGAAATAAAACGCGTGTTAATTCATGAACCAATATAATGAACTAAAAATTAAAATGTTTGCGATCGTCACCTTAACAACACAAACCAGGTGACTAGATGATCGCAACATTACTCCCCCCCCCCCCCCCCCAAAGAAGAGGGAGGGAGGCCAGGTAGGAAAACTAATATAATCCCGTATGAGAGTAACAGGATTATATTTAGCTACAAAACCTCCTGGATCTTTTCAACTATCCTTAAAAACTAATAACAATAAATGATAACAATAAATAAAGGTAACAATAAACAATAACACACACTACACACGTCCCTGGTTAGAGCGTCTGCTGGTACGTTATCTGTACCTTTGACGTGTTGTATGTTTGAACAGAATTGGGAAATGTATTGTAACATTCTTAATTCTCGAGGTGAGTGGTCACCTGTTGATTTAGTAATTGCGAAAGTGAGAGGTTTGTGATCAGTTAAGATAGTATATTGTTTACCATCAGTATAATATCGAAATTTTTTAACTGCGAAATATATAGCTAGCAGTTCTCGTGAGAATACGCTATATTTTTGTTCTGCAGAGGTTAATTTTCGCGAGCAAAAAGCGAGTGGTTTCCACATCTTATCCTGCCATTGTTGCAAAACACCTGCGATGGCATTGGAAGATGAATCAGTCCATAAACTGATTTTAGCGTTTGGTATAGGATGAACTAATAAAGTGGCCTTTGCCAGAGCTAACTTGATTGAGTTAAACGTTTCTAACTGAGAAGTGTTTAAATGAACGGGTTTATCGGTTGCTTTCCCAGCGATCACTAGAGAAATTAACGGTGCGATTAGACTTGAGCAATTGGGAATGAATTTATGGTAATAAGTGATCATTCCTATAAAATTTCGGAGTTGACGTTGAGTAGTCGGGGGCGGAAATGAATTGATTGAATCCACCTTTGACTCCTGAGGTTTGATTCCCTCTTTACACACAGTGTATCCCAAGAAATTTAAGTTAGGGGCACCAAAAACACATTTATTTATGTTAAGTAACAAACCATAGTTTACTAATTTGGCGAATACTTTTTTGATATGTTGAATATGTTCCGATCTGTTAGCGCTAAAAACTAGGATGTCGTCTAAATAACAAAAAACAAAACTCATCCCTTCAAAAACTTCCGACATGAGAGCCGACCAGCTACTCTGAGCGTTCCGTAATCCAAAGTTCATTCGTAGGTATTTATAGCTACCCAACGGTGTTATTATGGCTGTTTTATCTGTATCCTCAGGAGCAATTGGTATCTGAAAGTACGCTTTTTTTAAGTCTAGTTTTGAAAAGATCGTTGAACCATGAATTCTGTAGGTAAAATCTTGGATAAATGGTATAGGGAACATGTCTGGGATTGTGACGCTGTTTAAAGGTCGATAATCACCGCACACTCTGTAGCTACCGTCCGCCTTTTTCACCAAATGAATGGCTGCTGCCCAAGGGCTTGTTGCTCTTTGTATAATGCCTGATTTTAACAACTCTTGCAGATGCTTTTCCAAAAATGACAATTGCTCAGGATTTAAACGCCTGCATTTAGTAAAACGAGGAGGTCCTGTCGTGATAATTCTATGTATGACCTTATGTTTGACAGGTGCATTGATATTAAAATAGTCAAGTAATTCCGGAAACTGTCGCAATAGACATTTATATTCTTGTTCAATAGAACCAGGGATATTTTTGTTTGATGAAGATGCTGGTTGTATACTTTGCTGATTGTTGTGTGGTGAGGATTGTTGATGATTGCATATCTGTGAATGGTTACTGCACGAACCGCTCATAGGAACAACATGATGACTTGGTGACACTGGATGATAGGCGATTTGAGTTGGTATTGGGTGGTAAACATCAAATGGTTCGGATCTAGAAGCGTGCAGATGAGGCAGCTGCGCATGCTTCTCCTTTTGCAGACAAGCGACCGATGTATACAATTGAGGCTGAGTTTGTGCAGTTGGAATCGCAGCAATCGGTGGATGAGTGGTTGGGTACGATATAAGCGTGTGCGTTACCGGTGCCCCTCGTTGTATGCACACTTGCTGTTGTGCAGCGATCGGTACCTGTATACCTACAAGAGGTATACCTGAAGAAGGTTGCAGATGAATGAGGTTGTTTGAAGTTGGTCCACTCATGTATGTTGATGGTGGAGCAAGCATGTCCGAAACTCGCCGATGATCGTGCGATGCCCACTGGAATGAAGGGGTTGTGTTACACGACGTAGGGGGCGAATGTGCAGGATGCATGACTGCAACTGGTGGCAGCATGTTCGGAAACTGCGCACGGACGGGTGTCAATGACTGTGCCCGCTTGTGAGCCCACGGTTGCAGTAGCGCGAACTGTACCGAAGCAAGACCGTTCATGCATGTTGAAGACGGTGTATGTGCGGCGGTTGGGTAAAGCTGCTGCTGTACGACCGGTAACGGTGCGCGCTGAATAAGTGGACAAGGCGGCTGCTGAGATGCAGATTGCATCGAGGGAATCGATGGATGACGGAATTGTTGTTGTTCAGTTCGAGTCGGCCAGCACCGTTGCGGGTGCATGAGCTCGGGTGTCGATATGTACGTGGACTGAGGTAAAACACGCTGTGTCGATTCGTTTGCAATGTGCGACGCATCAGGTATATGGACCGTCGTTGGCCATGGATGTTGCCATCTTTGATGAACATAGCCCGCTGTTGGTTTTATGCCACGTGTCTGTACTGCGAATTTGGATGATTGAGGCCCTCTTTGATGAATAGGCTCTACCTGGTAGAATTCTACGTGGTGCGGGTGTACATCGGATTTTGTCGGACTGTTATAAGAAATTGGATCGAGTGTGTTGCGAATCTGATGTTGCTGAACGGGTTGATTGCCGTGCTCTTTTGAGTGATGAGGCATCCGTGCAGGCAGAGGTGCAACTGTTTGATCTTTGAAATTAATAACTAGTTCAAAGAATTGAAGAAAATCTAATCCTAAAAGGGGCAAATCGACATCTAGTACATAAAAGGTCCACTCAATTGGTCGTGGAAATATGTTAAACGACAGTTTAAGTGTCACTGTTCCTTCTATAAGTAAAGGGAACGAATCTGCCATTAATACTTTCCTTTTAGGGACAGTATTGACACATTCTAATAATTTACTAGTAACGAGTTGCCTTGGTATAACTGAAACGTTTGCTCCAGAGTCAACAACGAAATTAATATTATTTAAAGAATCAAATAAAACAATGAAATTGGCCACTCCTGAAGGATTGTTGTTTAACGTAGCTGGAGAGTAGCTCGTTAAACATAGTTTGCGTTTTTTGAATTAAAAGAACAAGGTGTAGTGCATCTGAATGCTTTTGAACCAAACTTGTGGTGGTAGTAACATATGCTTTTAGGAGGACGGTTCGGTGCGTTAGTAATAGCAGGCTGTTTTGAAATGTGAGGTTCGCGGTTTTGATAAGTGTCATATGTCGAACGTGAGTTGTCATTACTACAACGCGGCGACGGAAAGCTCGTGCCAGGGAACTGAACATTGGGCAAAGAAGAAAATTGAGTCAGTTTTCGAACGAGTTCTCCAATGTCCATTCGTTCGTTGGAATAAGCAAATAATTTAAGTTCATTGGGTAGGCGGTGTACAAATATGTCACGTGCCATTTGAAGCGGGTAATTGAGATCCATAGTGAGTTTTAATATTTCTGACCACAGATCTGTAGGATTGCCATTGTATGCAGTGTTGTCAAACAGTAAGGACAGTTTAGAATCGACCGGTTCAACATAAGAATTTTGAATACGCTCCTTGACTTTAGTAAACGGTTGGCGCTGTGGTTGTGTTATTATCAAGTCTCTCACTTTTGGAATCACATCAGAAGGCAAGTTAAGCAAGAGCAAACTGTATCTTTGGGCCTCATCGTTTATGCCCAACTGCGTGAAATAACGGTCAACAAGGACAAAATATAAAGTGACATCGTGAGGCATAAACGGTGGGAAAGTCAGCTTACTCTCCATTTTTTGTAAAATAAAAGGACGACTTAGCTTATAGTGTGGCTGCACTGGTGCTCGAAGACGGACGATAGTGTGTGCAGCGAACTGGCTCAATTTCGCTTAGACATATGGATTCAGCCGGCGCGGCGGGAAGAGATGGGCTCTTGGTGTGCGCTGCGGGCGAGTTTGCTTTGGTTCTGGTCGATGAGAGCGGATGGGTCAAGCTTGCTTACACTGTGCGAAATTATGGCAAGGTGTCAATGTCAATTTTCTAATTTGTGATAACACTTAGCTTTTTTAGATGAGCTCCAGGGGACTGCGCGACACAAGCGCAGTATGCTGGAGATGGCGGGGGGGGTGAAGCTGTGGGAGAGGTATACCTGAAGAAGGTTGCAGATGAATGAGGTTGTCTGAAGTTGGTCCACTCATGTATGTTGATGGTGGAGCAAGCATATCCGTGGTTATAGAGGTTGAAATAAAACGCGTGTTGCTTCATGAACCAATATAATGAACTAAAAATAAAAATGTTTGCGATCGTCACCTTAACAACACAAACCAGGTGACTAGATGATCGCAACAGTACCATCATTAGAAAGCTGTTTTTGTGTAGAATCCAACGATGTAGCACTTGATATGTCAGATTTGAAAAATAACTTCACATTCTTTTGTGTTTTTTTTTTTGGTAACTTCTATTTTAAATAGAACACCAGGTATATTAGTACATATTTGAATTCAGCTTAAAATTTTTGAGAAAATTTGTCTATTCAACTAACGCTCTTTTATGCACGGTTTCTATAGAATTTGTAATTTTTGAAAATTTTTGACAAATGCTTAAAAATTAAAAATCAAATTTTTGGCCAATTATAAGCTCAACTTTGCGTTTGAAGGTGTTTTGTCATGTTTTTTAACCTAAAAGCATTTGCTAACCATAACCTCAAATGTAAACCTCGTTTAAACACAAGTAATTTTACACAGTTAATTTGGGGAAACTGTCATAGCCAACCTTCATGTCAAAAAGATGTGAACAGAGTATAGGTGCCCAGTAGCCGGGGTTCATAGCTCAGTGGCTAAGCATTCTTGCTACTGATCTAAGGGTCGAGAGTTCGATCCCCGATCCCGGTGTGGTTTAAAAAAAATTTAAATGCGGATGAAAAGAGAATGCCATCATTCGGAAGTGGGTTCCATGTTACTAGGATGTGTAGCATGTAAAAGATCCCTTGCTAAGGTTGGAACTCCTTAATCTCAGCAAAATTCTAAGTAGGATTAAGGTACTTGGCAAAAAGGGCCTATGAAGGCCTACTTGCTTGAGATGAGTCTTCCCACAAATACTACTAAGTAACTAACATATAGGTGCCCAGTGATTTGGAATTTAACATGTGAGCAAATAAAAACGAAATCAAGCTTGGCTTTGAAAAAATTAAGTCATATGCTGTATTACTTCCAAAGTTTTAAATTTAAATATGACAGTTATTATAATAGTACCGGGTGTCTTAAAAGGAATTACATCTAGTATGCTATGAACTTCCCATAATGCAATCTAAAATTTTATTTGAAATTGGCAAGACTATAAGTCTATGTCAAATTCAAGGTTAGCAGGTTATGTTTTGCGTCAGTTTGTGTGAAAAGTGAAGCAAAACCTAACCTGCTAACCTCGAATTTGACATAGACTTACAGTCTTGCCAATTTCAAATAAAATTTTAGATTGCATTATGGGAAGTTCATAGCATACTAGATGTAATTGTTTTTAAAACACCCGGTAGAACTGTCAAGTTGTTTATTTTGAAACAAATCTTTAGCTCCGGCTATTTGTTTCGTCGTTTATTCTTTTCCGGGCCAGCCTGTATATTCCCACTTGAATTATTATTCGCTGTATTTCAAACGATATCAAATCTTGTCCGCGCAAAAGTGCTGGATTTGGTTTTTCCGATATTCACTTGTTATCGCTTTGCGCCAGCGAGCAGCTATTCCGTTGTTTTGCGGGCATTTGATTTTTGCATTCGGTTGAAGTAACTTGCTTCTACGAAGGCTTTCCCGCGTGCTACCGCACCAATTTTTAATTAACTTCGTTTGTGAGCTGATGACTAAAATAAGGTACGTGTACGCTACTTGTTTGATATTCATTTTAGTAATTTCCCGTTTTTTTATTAGCTCTTTGACGATATTCTTCAACGTCACTTTTAAACGCCATTATTAGATGCCGCTTTTAGACGACTCTTTATCTGGGTTTCCTAATTAACACCCTAATCAATAACTTGGACCCGCAACTCCTTTCTGAAATGTCATTTTGAGCTTGCCAAGTGGTACAAGGAGCGTCTATTCCATTATCAAATTCGGCCACGAGTTCGAAGTTGCTGTTGGCTGAACCGATTGTAACGACACTTCAGATTTACAATTTGCAAATTTAAACTACGCTATACAAATGTAAAACGTAATGTATTAATTATTCATAAATCTATGCGTTACAAATTTAAAACATAATGTATTAATTGTTCCCAAATTTACAACTCACAAATTTAGAGTTTTGCTAAATGAATACGTATTAAGAATTTTGTAAAAAGTGCCCTCGCGCCATTTTACTATCATTACCGAGATAACGGTTAAAACATATGACAGTGGTAAGCTTACTCCTTCATTGAGTTGTGATCACATTCAATTCAAGAGCCCAAAAGAGGTTCGCATATTTTTTGTGCGTGCTGCATTTTCAGCATTAGTAGTGTACTGTATCATATACTGTATTTAAACCTTGTGATAAACAATTTACAGACCTAATTACGATGTTGCTAGCAACTATTAATTATTAATTAAATAAACCTAATTGTTGCTGTAATTTTATTTATTTCTCGAAATCTGTGATTTCTGGCGCCCTGTGTTCTTTACTATTATTAAAAGAGCTTGCAGCAGTTCAGCTGATGATAGAAATCTGCGACCCAAGGCCATCGAATTTGAAGCTAGCTAGGTCATTGCGGTGAGTAAGAACATTTCAGAGCTACCGTGGTGTATAAATGATAACGGGGTTGATCTGCGATTATACTACCATAGATTATTATTAGTAATCGATCGCAGGTTGGCTTCTTTGTTGTTTCAATTTCCTCTTTTTTTTGTTAAATGGTTATTACTGTCGTCTGAACTTACTCGGTAAATGAGTCTTTACAGGCACGGTGCCTGTAAAGTGTTACTGTCGTCTGAACTGACTGGTAAAAGAGTCTTTACAGGCCAGGTGCCTGTAAAATGCTGCCGTCCCGACTTTACAAACACCTGGTTTTCTAATAATCACATCCTTCATTAATCACTAATATTAATTTTTGAGGATGTTCCCCAAGAGGAAATAAAACGTTGTAAGCTGCTCGCTTGCAATTAGCCTTTATTGGGGCTCACTGGATTACAGGGCTCGCTCCTACGTCGCTCTCCCTGCAAATTATCCGGCTCGCTCATAAAGGCTAATTTACTAAGCTTGCCACGTAAATAACTATTACATGATCAAATTTTAAATTATACATGTTTAATCATGAACAAATAGCTATTTGTGCAACAAGTGCTAAAAGTGGATGTTTATGCACGAGACATGAAATAGTATATTAAAACACGAGTTTTATAAAACTTGTATTTCGTTCGAGTCCAGTTTGCAGCACGACTGCCGATGGCAGGAGTGCTATGAAGGACGAGTGCTCGGAAGTTTTATAAACTGAGTTTTTTATGTAATTTTTTCTAATTTGCAAGTTAAATACCGTTTTACTACAAATAAAATCAATTTTGGTAATTTAGTGAATTTTGTAACAGTTGGTAACGGTTTTATTGCAAAGCATACATTTAAAACAGAATTTTAAATTTGAATCAAGCATATATATATTACTTAGGACAAAGGTACCTGGTACTCTGCATTCCTAGACCTTGTTCATGGGGTTGGCAAAAAGGGCCTATAAAGGCCTACTTGCTAGACGTAAGTCTCCCCAAAAATAATACATACATACTATATTGCTAGCGGCTATGAGTTGGGGGGCACGAAGGAAGTGAGACAGACAACCAACTCTTCAATGTATATGGTGAGCTGTGCGCAAGCGCGTCGGCGTTGTCCGCGCGGTGGGGAAGTGGTCAAGTTTAAAATTCGCTTCTAAAGGCGTAGTTCGAATTCTCAGGCATGCGCACGAGACGCGTAGTGCTCAGAGAGAGACTATGTCGACGCCGTAATGTTTTCGGCCGTTCCCAGGCCCTGCTAGCAATATATGTATAATACATATATGGAATCTAGTAGACTCACCATAAATATCATTTTTCGCAAGCGTTCGCACGTGAAATTGAAAAATTAGTGTGGATTAGAGTTTCACAATGAATTCAGAAATTTCCTGCACTCCGCCAGAAATACGGCAAACTGCCGAAAATGCTACGGTTAATTTACTGTCATTAGTGTCATTGTCATTGGCTATAACCTTAAACTCACACTGACATTTCGTGCAATGTCACCAACCGAAAAAAGTTGATTTCGGGTTTGGTAATGGTTCATGACCGCACTCAAAATGGATGTGGTAACGACTTTGTTAAGACAGCAAATTAGGAATAGCTATTTGTACGATAAGTTGGGAAAAGTGATGTTTTTCCGTTTTAGGCGTGAGATTTTTTTTTGAGGTGTTAGCCGAGAAAAAAACACGTCGCAAATGGAAAAAGATGCTTTTCCCAACGTATTATACACAAGATTTTGTTAAATCCGGTAAAAAAATAGTCATTATTTAATTATCCTACATATAACATAAAATCGTTGCTCTCTTTCTTTCTGCCTTTCTTTCTATGTTTGTTCGCTATCTCCTCCGAAGATACATATATAAAAAATAAAGTTTGCATTGATTCTTTTTTGTCTTATTTTTCCAATTTATTTTTCCATTCTAGTTTGGAAATATTCAACTTTTCCGCATCCAATTGAGTATTGAAAAATCGAAGAATTCCTAACCGGATTTAACAAAATTATAAAACGAAATCGTAGAGTGAGAGGGAAAAACGACTTGTCCGTACCTTGGTAAAAGACAAATACGTCAAACTGACATCAAGGCACCCTAGGAGGTAACCC